>JAHHFK020002020.1:0-73865 GCA_024533555.2 Aedes koreicus | reverse complement strand
TCGTCGCTTCGATAATTTCAATCACACCGTCCCTTGTTTCCATTTTCAGAGAGTACGAACAGTCGTGTGTTGTTCTTCAGCATCTTCAGCATGTGCTGCCTGCTCGGCTTGGCCACGTGGCAGGTTCTGTACCTGAGAAGGTACTCTATCGCTGAAGCTCATCTAAACTAAACTAACGAATTCATGGTGCGGGAATGTGTGCGATGAGTGAGCGTCCAGATGAACGCGTGAACGTGCGTTGGAACCCTAAAAAGGGTGCAATTTAGTAAAAAAAGAGAGGAGCGTATTTTAAAAAGCAGCAGAGGATCTAATTTTGTTCCGACTCGCATATATTCGTCCCCGGTTAGAAAAAAGAATCAGTTGACTATTGCCTTGCCTGAGCCACGCAGTTTTCAATTATTAGGACTGCTGAAAAGTCTGAACTTATTATCCTACAGAAAACAATATTACGTTGAAATCCTTCATTTTTTTCTTCAAGAAGAAATTTTATGGAATCCTTTTTTTTTGTCCAGCAAGCAATAGAGAGTAGCTTTTCGGATAGTATTGAATATGTGAGCTCAAATCTAATAATTTAGTGGTTTCTTTGTTTTTGATTGCATAAACAGGGTTTTTTTAGTTCATAATGTACACATCGACTTGGTACGTTTGACGCATTGAAATATGCCCTTCGGTTCAGAAAGGGGTATGGGCGCGTTCTGCCAAGTTGGTCGCGGCAGATTTCATGTGTGAATGGGCTGCCACATCAACGTTCAAAAGTGCCTGAACCAAATGGACAGCTTGTAATAATCACTTGAAGATGCGATGGGGGACCATTGTCCTGATATTCCAGAATGTAGCACGCAGTGGGATGTTTCTTGTCTTCTATACCTAAACGTGAGAGAGTTGAGTAAACAAGTGGAAATTAATCGGAAATGTTCTCTCATACGAATCCGTTGAACCATTCTGAACGACCATTGTGAGAATATCACCATGAAAATCTCACATGCGCATGGCATGTTGCCGGTTACTAATGCTTTCTCTCCTTTCTCCTGTTCTCTTCCCTGTGCCATGACCGCGAGCAATACCATACCTGAAGACAACCTGGACATTACATCAAATTGAAGCAATATAACATACGATCGCAAAGGAACGGAAACTTGTGAGAAATAACATAGGTTATAAGTGAGTAAAAACAACACACTTTCACATCATCAAGGTAAGAACTTTATAATTAACTATTCTAAATTGCAAAATAATACAAATAATCGAGACTCACCACTCACTATCTTATGCGATGGGTGAACGTATATGACATTAAAAGACCAAGGCGGAAAAATATAAATATATTGGACGACATAAGACAAAATGACATCGTACAAAACATTCTACATTAATAAGACAAAGGAAAAGGAAATGATTATATATAATATCGTGCAAACAATATCTTTCGAATAGTATTAACAATGGCCCAATAGAACCAATGGACCACTGCCCGCGGACAAACAACCCAAAAAAAAAAAACCCACATAACACCAAAAAAGTAAATATCTTTCTCTTTGCTTTCGATTTGTTTGGTTTAGTTTTTTTTTTTCGTGCGATAGCCTTCTTCTATACGGCATTGTAGTTTGCATAGTTCTTTCATCATCAACCCGGTCGCTTTTGTTAAAGCAGCAATGTGCGAGTTGAAAAATACTGTGCGATTTACCTTCAGCAATGGAGCGGATAAACCAAGCTTAGGCGAAGTGGCAAATTTCGTCAAAGGCTTGGATGCTGAGCTTGATGAAATTGAAGCTGCATATAGGATAGCAGATGAAAATTCCCTTCTCGTCAAGTTCAAACCTGAGCGGTCGATGTTGCACGCGCTGACCGCCAACTCTGACGAGCTGGTATTCCATTATGCGAATGGAAAAAAGGTTAAAGTACACATGTCGAATGCCCAGGATCACATATGTTATGTGCGAATATACGATCTCCCACCCGAGCTTCCCGACCAGGAGATCGTTACGGTGTTGTCAAAATATGGACACGTGAAACGCATCGTGCGGGAGAAGTTTCCGGTGGAAATGGGGATTCGCGCCTACACTGGTGTGTGAGGCGCGTACATGGACGTGAAGCAGGAAATCCCGTCATCGCTGCACTTCGCCAATCGGAAGGGTAACATGTATTACGAAGGCAACAAGGATAAATGCTTCATCTGCAAAGAAGTGGGACATCTGATGGCTTCTTGTCCCAAGCGGAATGTTCAGAGTCAGCCGAAAGTCCGTCGGCAAGAAAATGAACAGAACGGTAAATGGAAGAAAACGTACGGATCTGCAGTAACCGTAGACACAGCCAACATAGGATCTGAAGCTGAAGGTGATAGCGAATTGGAAACGCTAGAGGTGCCGGAAGACAAAATGGAGGAATCTGTCATGATACCGGTGGATAACGAAATCAGTAACGCTGAATCGAAGGATATGGATACCCGCGATCGCGCGTTGTTACAGTTTGCTGCATTCATGTCAACAGGGATAAGTAAACAAAAAGAGATGGCTAGAATTGCAAAAGAACAAGAAAAAGGTGCCATAAAGTCGCCCCCAAGAAAGAAGAAGAACTCTAGTTTGTTTAAGAAATAGTTTTTTTTGTGTGTAACCCACAAACATTGCCTTTGGCTCCGTAAAGCTAACGTGATTGAGCCGTACAAATAAAAGAACTGGTAAAAAAAGCAGGAATACATTTGAACTCATCGACACGTATTATCAAACGTTACCTCCAAGACTAGGAAATTAGTTTCCGACTAACATAACAGACGCAATGAAAGGATAGCAAAACACAAAATTGAATAATGTAGAACACACGAAAAGAATAAGGCAAACAAAAATAAATCAACCAGACGACCAGACGAGGTAAGACAAAATGACACCATACAAAAAAGTGGACATGAACATAATGAAGAGAAAGGAGAAGCAAACTTGGGAAATGTAACACCTTTTGAGGCAGTGTCAACAGCGTCTCTATGAACGACAAGGTCCTTACGCGGCTGGTGAAATGCTTCAAAAGGAGTTAAGTTATATCAGTCTAACACACAAGGAACAATACTATAACTTCTTATGTTTGAGTAAATTACACACCAACGGACTAGACTACAAAAGACAGGAGGAATAACGGAACAAATGATTCAAGTTTAAAACGTGACATTTAAAAATAACAAATAGACAATGAAAAAAAAAAGTCAAACGAAAGGACTCAAAATTCTCAAACGTGGCTCCTTCCGAGTCATTTACAACAGCGTCTTCTTGGACGACATGTTCCGTGTACGACTGGCAAAATGATTCGAAAAAATCTACGCAACGATATTATTAAAGGCCAGAGGTTTCTACCAACAATCAATGTGCAACTAGCAATTTAAAATTGGTTCACTGTTGTAGAACCCCTAGTTCCGAAGTACACCTTGCAGTCTGCACCTTGCCATGCAGTCTTGCGCTTTTCAGTACCTTTTGGTACAAGTATCTTTGGTTTAGTTTTGATTCGCTATGTTATTTTGACAGAATATTTGAGAGTGTATTGGTGTGAGTTACGGTCTAAGGGGCGAATCATTAAGCTTGGGACCGAGCATGGGACCGGTGTGCTAGTACTTCCTGAGCCAAAAAAAAAATTCGTTTTCTTCATGACTATCCACCCGCTGGTATAGGGGCGTCGTTCTAAAATATCTAAAATCGACCGCGTTACGCTCTTCTGGAGATTTAGAACAATAATAACTCCTTTCTGGCTCTCAGAAATTTTACGATAAGTATGGCCTTCGAGAGGTAGAACATTTACTCGGAATCCCTGTTGTTAACTTTGTTCATTACATTTGTTTATACTATTTAAAAAGTAGTTGAAAAAAATGTCTAAACGCACAAAGCTATTGGTCAATAATGACATCATATTTGCGCCACACTCTGGTTGGTTCACACTGCCACAGTCAAGTAAGGAAGGTCTCCTATGCAGCAGTGAACAATATATAAGGGGTACAAAACAAAGCCAAAGATACTAGTTCCGAAAGGTACTGAAAAGCGCAAGAGTGTATAGTAAGGTGCAGACTGCAAGGTACACTTCGGACCTAGGGGTTCTACAATAGTGAACCAATTTCAAATCGCTAGTTACATATTGATTGTTGCTATAGGGCACCTCCAATCCTGATGTCTTTTCTGATCCATTTTTTGACGAAATGAATTGGATTCAAAAATTTAGATCAGTAAAGTTTAGATCAAATCTGGGAGTTTCCAACCGCTGATCTAAATCGTATAGATGTATTCAAAGAAATGTAGAGGGCAACCATGACAACTTGATCCGGTCACACACCAGTTATCTTTCTGCGTTTTGACTCGCCACGGTCATATTAAGCGGTGCTTAAGAGGTGTTTTTTTAATTCAATTTTACCAGGTAAGTAACTTAACATGTTTTAGCACTAGGCAATTTGTGCATATCTTATATTGGTTACCAGAAGACCTTGTTAAATATTGGACAAATTAAAAATGTCAACCATCACAGCTCTATTTTACTAGCAAAACGTTCTGTTTATTTCTCTCAATTCCTAAATTCATAACTAGAAGTGAGAAAACATCACAGAAGAATTCATTGTTAAGCTGTAATCAAATAATGCAGTCTTTCACAAAATCTCTAATTCATTTATTTTCACATTCTTCTTATTCCAGGCCAGATATTTTAACAAGATTCTGCTTCAAAATTTGCCACATCAATAAATGCGGGAATCCAATCGCTGTTGAATCGGGAAGAAATTCCTTGAGGAGTTGCTATGCTAGCACTATCTAGTACCGATCCATTTGCTATTTGACTTGTTACCGATCTACGATCGTGACAACCAAGAGATACTCAGTTTGATGATGCAAACGATCTTCAAGTTACAATCCAAGCACCAGCAGGACCTTGACTTTAAGCTGCTCTTTTTGCAAAATGTAGGTACAGATCTCAACGTCCCACGAGGTTCCCTCTAAGCATATTTCCATTCATTTCTAGACATTGAAAACCACCCAGCAGCGCATCGAAACGGACCGAATCGATGGCAACCTAGCCAGCTGCTCGGCCCTGAACGATCTGGCTATCTACATCCTCGATTGCTGTAACTGTTTTACCCTTCTAATCGACCTCTATCCAGACATCCAATCGATCTGTGCCGACATCTCGCTGGAGCAATCGATTTCCAACTTCAACGACAACACCATCGTACTGCTGTACAAGAACATCTTCGACCTGTACAACAAACCGCCGTATCTGGCCTACCTAAACTCCGCTCGGCTGGAATTGTTGGCTGGAAACCAACCTAGAAACACCGGAAGTATCGGGCGATAAGTTCCCTTGATTCTAACCGAAACTCTTTCGGGTCCGATCTCCGTGCGATCACCAGCGCCACTATCCGATGAAACGCGATCTGGATATTCAAAAGCAAGTCTGCCAAGGAGTGGACAGCTTCATGTTGAACTTTGTTAAGAATGCCTACTGCGGCAGAACGGCTGGCGAGGAGGAAAACGAGCTCACGAATAGACACGGCGATGGGAACCTTGCTAAAGAGGACGAAAGCTACAGAGAAGCAGCTGACATCCCAGCGAGCCCTATATGTATACATCCCAACGCTTGGCCATTTTTTACATGAACCGGCATATTCGTATTTGTATTTCAGCATTAGATAGCGTATTTCACATTATTCATATTCATATTAAATTTTATGGGTGGCTTGAGTTTATTATCCGAAAGCTAAAGTTTTAATGTTAATTGTGCTCATTCCACCCGCCATGTGGATCGAGATGACTCGAGGAATTGATTGTTGTGACATAAGCTACGACTGAGTTGAGCTAGATGTCAAGGTTCACGATAAGATCGATAAGAAGGCAGCGCAGGTGACAAACGCGCTGTGGAAGATGAGGATTAGAATGAGGAAGAAATGTGAAAATAAAAATGAACCGGAGACCGTTTGATTGCTGCGAGAATCTCGCGCTGATTCCCCAAAGGAATGAGAAAAGACGACGGAATAAGTTTCAAGCCAGAAGTGGAGGACCTGCACCAGGTGGTGATGGTGATTGTGGTCAGACCAGGGATGTCGTTGGAAGACTAAGGGGCAGCGGCAGCAAAAAGTGGCGAACAATCGCAAGCACAATAATAAGAACAAATCGAGCCGTGCCAATCACAACCGAAGCTATGAAACAACTTTTAATAGATTTAATCATGAAAGAAAGCCACTTGAGGGTAAAATGGGACGCCATCTAACTTTTGAAACCATCCAAATTGCCTCCATCACAAACAACTTCTAGTTTATCTCATATTTTTGTCGGAGTTTTATGAGCCACTGAAGCCGGACGCGCCACCATCGACGAATATCCCATATTGGCCGATCCCGATCGCAAAAATCCCATCAACATACATTTCACTGCTAGAGCTGAAGATGTACAACAAGCTGCTGGTTATCCTCTGTCACTAAGGAAGAGCTCATCCTTTTTCTTCGATTTCGATAAATCTAAACAGATTTAAACCACGGATGGGACCCTATTTGCGAGCGCTTAAGTTATGGAACAAGGACCTACCGAAAGAAGAAGATATCTTCACCCTTCATATAATTGCTCTCGGGAACTTTAATTTATAACATTATGTTTGCATCACATTCGTCTTTTTTTCGTTTTCAACTGTTTCCTTATTACTTTCCTAATTTTTTACTACACTTTGAACGTCCATTCATCATTGCATAATTGGATTTAATCTACGATATGTTAATTTACGTATCTCTATGTATATTTATGTCGATACCTAGGAAGAGTGTTTATTAAATGGAACTATTGATTATATTATTAGATGAGAGATATATCAGTTGCAAAAGTGGAAGCCACTGCTAAGGAAACTTAATGATTATAGAAATATTTTAATCGATAAATGATAAATAATACCTGGCAAAGATTCAAGCATTCAATACCATAAGCATTTGGCAAGAAAGCATTC
The DNA here is from genome assembly GCA_024533555.2 of Aedes koreicus. Classification (NCBI taxonomy): domain Eukaryota; kingdom Metazoa; phylum Arthropoda; class Insecta; order Diptera; family Culicidae; genus Aedes; species Aedes koreicus. The sequence continues at coordinate 66,920 of JAHHFK020002020.1, read as the reverse complement.
AATACCATAATGCCGCAGGAGATCCCGAAGCAGCTTCAAACGACGAAAGAATTGAAATACATACATATTACCGAAATCGGAAAGATCCCTCAGGAAACGAAGTTACTCAAGCTTAATCGTCTGCAAAGCAAACAGAAGGCAGCGGTTGCAGCTGCCAAGTATCAGTCCTATCAGGAAATCAAGTGCTACGTCAACGATCTGGTCAAATTTATGTTGGTCGGTTGATTTTACATGAAATTTTTATATTTGCTAGACTTCTAGTAGGTCCGAAAAAATTTGCCTACTGGGACAAACATTCCGGGAAACAAATTGAAGCAGATTCGTGAGCGAGATATTACAATGATAGATCTGATCCAGAAATGGGTCATTATACGCATGCTCATAAATTAACCGCCTTCATGGAGAGCTTTTGTGTTCTTCGCTGAAGTTGCTTGAGTTGAGCACTTAAAATATCAATCGGAGCACAGGAATGAACAATGTGGTCCGCGCAAAAATGGAGTGGGAAATATTGTGTAGGAATTAACTTTATTACACTGTTGATGACACTGACAAGTGGATATACTAAAAGTTCCAGTTGCTTCTTATTGTATGACATGGCCAAGAAGTTGAAGTTGATTCCCGGAAGTGTTAGGACTTATTAGTAAGTAGTTTTGTCGAATAATAGGTACATATTTTCAATACATCGCTCAGAAGTCATCCTTGTTGCTTCCAGGTGGTCTTCAGGATGCAAAGAAAGCAACCACTCGGAATTCCTCCCCTAAAGAACCCTAAATGACGATTAGCCGCTTGAGGATCAGCTTCATAATTGAAGAGTAGCATACCAAAAACGAACAGAATTGATGCAAATGATTCAACAACACGTTCATAACATAATTAGGTGAGACATTCTCTAGAATGTTAGTCAAAGCCACAATAAATATCCGCAAACAAGACTGAAGCTTTGCGAACTTCCTATTTTTCTTAAGGGTTTGGTTTCTCTTCGATTTTAGCAAATCAATACAATCCATGAAAGCAATTCCCCAATGTAGTACACAAACATCATAGAACATCATGGATTACTCCTTCGTCCTCATTTGAATCTTTATCGTCATCTGGCAAATAATTATAATCTTCCTCCACATTAGCACGATACTTGAGAAGTCGCTTATCGTTATTCTTTAAGAAGGCAGGCAACTCCGGCTGTTTCCTTCAGCTTGTCTCACGCTTACTGGTGTTCCTTGGCGACATTATTCTGAGCAGCACCTTCCTCGGCAAATGCAGTTTGAACCTGATCCTTTTTCTCATTATCTCCGAGGTCCACATCTTAATTATCTAGAAAATTATCCAACAACATATTTGTTTTGCTGCCGTCGATTTTATTTTTCTTGTTTTGTTAACTGACGGCTTTGACACACAGCCGATTCTTTTTTTTTCATTAGCATAGTTGCCAGCACTACTACGAAAAATAGATCAAGTCCAAAACATGCATCATTTGGATCAGTTTTCTTGGAAGATGCAAAAAATTAAATCTGATTGTGGTATAAAACTCAAAATAGAACAGTGCGGTGCAAGAATTTAAATCATTTCAGATCTAAATTTTTAGATCTATACCAGTTTCCCATCAGGATTGGAGGTGCCCTAAGAATGCAAAAAGCAACAATTTAGCACAAAAATCACAGCTTGCTTACATTTGCGACTAACGTCGGTTTGAAAAGTTATGATTGATTTTCCTGTTTAGATCGGCAGCAGGGTAAATGCACCCTTCTTTTTGGGGAAATGCTCCTTAAACTTTGGAAAAATGCTCCTTAGATGCGTTTGCCCGGTATAATGCAATCGGAGGTATTTATCTTCTAGTTGGCGCTTGCCGGTTGTTTTGACGGGTCTTAAGTTTCTTCAAGATTGTATAGCGGAGCCTCGCTCCGCAATCTTCGAGGTAGTTTTGACGGGTTTAAATTTCATTTTGACGAGTCTAAATTTCATTTTGAAGAGTCTTAATTTCGTTTTGATGACTCTTAAATTCAGAAACTTAAAACCCGTCAAAACTATACAATCTTGAAGAAACTGAAGACCCGTCAAAACACCCGGCAAGCGCTAACCAGAAGGTTAATACCTCCGATTGCATTATGCCGGGCAAACGCATCAAAGGAGCATTTTTCCAAAGTTTAAGAAGCATTTCCCCAAAAAGAAGGGTGCATTTACCCTTTGCCGTTTAAAACAAAAAAAATAATGAAGTTAAGACGACACAAACCAAAAACTAAAAACCACAAAAATTCAAAATAAATGTTTGTTAAAAGCTATATTGGAGTCCAGACATAAAGTCGAGTAGATATCTTTAAACAATGTGTCGCTTGTGGCGTTAATGCTTACTGATTCGATGTTCAATTTCTTTAAATGAGCCTATAAACGGATTCCATGCCAAATGACCGATAGAAGTCGAATTTTTGAAATGATTATCTCCAATTGGGATAAAACATTGCATAGCTTTTCGATGCCGGAGACTGAGCATTTTTCACCGATGGAAAAAAAATGTGATTCTCGAGTATGTTTTCAAAAGGTCGTAAGTGTTTTTGCATGAGTTTCATTCTGATGATGGTATGAAAAAACTGTATGAGAACGAAAAAACTGTAGGGAACTAATAGGGTTTTATGGGAAGAATATTAGACTGGTCGAAAAAAAAATGTTCCATGGCAAAAACCTGATAATAAACTAAAAATTTAAAATAATCAAAATGCATATCTTTATTTTTTCGCCAAATTTTCACCACAAAAACAAAACATCCAAACACGCATTTTCATGACTTCAGGTGGATGGAGAAGTTTAAAAAAAAGAAGAAGCGTTTTTGGGCATATTTCCAAAACATTGATTATTTCTAAATAATCTGTTCGATGGCAAATTATGATGTCTGGCACAGCTAAAAATAATGAACATTACATGTGATGTAAAACGTTCGAATGGTAAAAATATATCAATGTAATCCATTGCTGTATTGAATTTTAAATAAATAATTATGCACATATCTGGAGCATTGATAAACATTGAAAAATACGTGTACTTCCATCGGATCATACATTAGAACACGTTGCAAGGATAATAAATCTCACTGAACACGTTTTCCAATGCATATACCTATGAATTTACATGATCGTGTAAATATAAACCTTCTTCCATTGATTTTTTTTTTTCGAATAAGCTTCCGTGCCGTTGTTCTCTTCTAGCTGTCATTAAGCGTTCAAGAGCGGAGGACAAAAGAAGACATTTTAACAATTGTCGAATCGTGTGAAGCAGATTTTATTGCTGTTTCAGAATCCATTGTGTTTTGGGCTGTGATTCGCACATCGCACTAACCTGAAGTTTCTAAGAACGTATTAGATTTACCTTTTGCCATGTTGAAAACATGAACCGCAGTCACAGCCTGGATGCTTTTTTTTTTAAGAAATGAATGTCGTATAATTGACATTTTTCATTGTTTATGATTCCTCCTGCCAGCTGATGCCCATGGCTGGCATTTTTGGATTATCGAGTTATTGGTAGAGATTATCAATAAACCAATAATCTCTTTCTCGATTATTATCTCCTCCACTCTCCTCAAAAAATACATTTGGATGTAATAATCAACGATGCGAGCATCTGAAGTAGGTCATGTAAAATTCAAGCGTGCAATTATTACAACATGTGATTTTCAAGCCGTGTTAATTGAAAGCTTCATGTAATTTTCAAGGTATTTGCATGCTCTTTTTATGTGCATGAAAATAGATTGAAAATTACAAAATAATTTTAACTGTGCACCAAAACCCCCCCCCACAGTCCCAATCGTTCGATTCGGAACTTAATTTTTTTTACTAACTTAACCACGGTTATTCGTGGTTCGGAATGCCAAGGGTAAAAGAACAAGGTTAGGTAATTCCTAATGCCTGGTTGCTAACATCTATATCCACTACTGACGGGAAAGTAATAACTCCCTGTATCTGTTTCTAGTGCTATTTTGGGGCAAGCAGATCCCAGAAAAATACAATAGAAGTCATTGTTTACAAATGTTATTAGGAGCGCAACTAAGTTCTCGCTGTTTTTTTGTGAAAAGAACTTTATTTTTAAAGGTCAAACATATTCAATATTCCTCCTTGTTTTTTCCATCCTTCTGTAGACGTGAATACCATTTCGATAAACTGTTCGTCTTTTGATGCTATCCAAGAATCAAGCCATTTTGAGATGTCATCATATGAGTGGAATTGCTGACCAGTGAGACCATGTGCCATCGAACGGAACAAGTAATAATCGGACGGTGCAATATCAGGAGAATATGGCGGGTGGGGTAGGACTTCCCATTTGAGCGTTTCCAAGTAGGTTTTCACGGGTTTCGTAACGTGAGGTCGAGCGTTGTCATGCTGAAGAATCACTTTTTCGTGTCTGTGCTCGTATTGTGGCCGTTTTTCGTGCAGTGCTCGGCTCAATCGCATCAATTGAGTTCGATACCGTTCCCCGGTAATGGTTTCGTTTGGTTTCAACAGCTCATAATAAATAACACCAACTTGGTCCCACCAAATACACAGCATAACCTTCGCAGCGAGAATATTCGGCCTAGGCGACGATGTTGAAGCATGCCCGGGCAGTCCCCATGAATGTTTCCGTTTTGGGTTACTGTAATGAATCCATTTTTCGTCACCCGTCACAATGCGATGTAGAAAACTCTTCCTTTTTTGCCGCTGGAGCAGTTGTTCACAGACGAAAAAACGACGCTCAACATCTCTTGGCTTCAAATCGTAAGGAACCCAAGTTCCTTGCTTTTGAATCATTCCCAACGCATGCAATCGCTTAGAAACGGCTTGGCGGGAAACTCCTAATCCTGAACCAAGCTCTTCTTGCGTTTGACACGGATCCTCATCGAGCAATGCCCCCAATTCAGAGTCTTCGAAGTTTTTTGGCCTTCCTTCACGCGGACGATCATCAACACTGAAATCACCGTTTTTGAAGCGACGAAACCAACCACGACACGTTGTTTCACTCAGAGCAGCATCACCGTAAACTTTTTGGAGCTCTCAATGTGCTTCAGCCGCCGTTTTCTTCGAATGAAAGAAGAAAATCAACACTTCCCGCAAATGACGAAATCAGACATCTTCAAACAACCAAAAAATAGAACACTAAACCAAAATCACTGATTTGGAAAAGCGGTTTGTTTACCATATGTCTGAGCTTGGTTTATGACGCTTGAGATGTACAACATTCGACTAGCACTTACTACTGGCGCCATCTATTGCTAAACAGCGGGAACTTAGTTGCTCACCTAATAAATAAAAAAAGTCACAGACAAATGGAAAAATCGTCGTACCATACTTCCCATCAGAATCGAATTCAGCGTACCTGTACATCAACGGAAATCGACCGATCATCATCAGTTTCTTCCTGGTTCCATTTCACCAAATTCAACCGGCAAAATCAGTTCAGCAAACAAGTGCTAGTGAATGCACGTACTCACCGGTAGTTTCATTGGCGAGATTACCTTAATTTCATAAACACGATTTTCTAAACCCTTCTTGCTTCCCGTTTCAGAAGAAGAACACGCATTGCCTAAGAAGATTAGCCTGAACTAACCAACGGAACGGTTGGTGACACGTGAGAACCGCGCTTGCACTCCACTCCCGGCGGCAATCGCTCCTGGAACAGGATTAAATGCCGCATAATTACACATATTCGAATAATTTTTAATCAGCGGACAAGTAAAGTGCAAAACTTGATTTATAAATTGCGCGCGAGCAAAGAAGACGCAAGGGACACAAGGTGCACCCTCTTTTACCTCCATCAAGACTTGCCAACCTTTTCTCATAAGCAAGCGGAGCGGAGCGACAATCCTTAATGGCCTGACCGCGTTTTGTCGTCGCACTGCCGTTCCGTCTCGCGATGACGATGGTGTCCTCTTTTATCAAAAGGCTCTCGCCTCCCTGGACATCGCATTGGCGTGGTTTGTGCGAACATGGGTTGTGTTTTGTATTTACGAGATTTGCTGCTGCTGCTGCTGCTGCTGCAGTTGGTTTTCTTCTTTTTAAATTTTTGCTCATTTGCACTTCTATAATGTGGGTCTTTTGAAAAAAAAAACTCGATGGAACTCGGTGCATTCTGCCGGGTCTGCGCTTGAACGATATGAGAAAGCGCGGAATTACGCGCGGATAACGTGCACACCTTGCGGTACCAGTTGGGTGGGACGGATGCAGCATGCAGAATTTCAACATGATGTTCATCATATGTTAAGAGCAATAGAGAAATATTTCGTCATCGCTTAACAACGTATGCAAATTATCAAGTATTTTGAATTGTAAATCCCACCGCAGCATACGTCCCAACCGCGATCAGCCTCGGACTCTGGTCCATTTGTTCCCTATTTGCAGTTATTACCTTGCACTCCCCCAAAGATTTATGCATTGCACCGATACATGCATGCCCACGACGACCGATATAGGTAGGTCCCTACAGAACAGAAGGCATAAAGAAAACGCCCGCTCGATACCTGCAACGCAAAAGCGCGACAACATTCAGGCATTCAAGAGCAAATAAACTAATAAATTGAAACCGTATCTCGCCCGGGCCGGGTCGTCTTTCAATCGTCCTCCCTTGGGCGCTTTACTTCACCGGTGTTGGACGGCTGCTGTGGTTTCTGCCGTCGTGTTATCCGTGCCTTTTCTCGCGCATTGGCTTCATTAATCAGCTCACTTTTGATAATTTTGTTTACACATTTTCCGCATATATCCACAGATTCACACTACTTCCCCTCCACCCCCTGCCCCACTCAACAAGGGGCCGCATGACGTCCGAGAAAGACGATGTGTGCAATCAAGTTTCCTGAAAACCTGGACCTGACTGCACACAGGAGTGCTGCACATGAAAGAGCAAAGCGTGCGCGAGCGTCATCCGAGTCCTGTCCTGGCCGGGTGGTTCTGACCGAAGCCGGGTGACTGGTGAAAATAAAATCACTTGACATCAAAATGCTTTTAATTAATTAGCGTTTAAAGGGGAAGGCCAGGGACCAGCAGCGGACCAGACCCAAAAGCGACCGCGCGTATCACGTTCCAGCAGCTGGAACCATTTGCTTGGAGCTATGTGGCGAGGGAGCGGGAGAAAGAAACTCTATGATAGTGGAAGCTCGAAGGCAGCTCCAGTAATCCATTTATCACGGTTGTTATTCTATGCGCCAAAGTCCCGCTGCTCGCTACTTTACGCCTTTCGAAATAAGGGAATTGATAGCTTGAACTGGGGTGTTGTCTACGGAGCGGCCATTCGGATCGTTCTTTCTCCTATTGGCCTCTATCAGCCCGGCAGACCGAGGCTATCAGAACCTGTTTTCCATATTTTTCTCGGATTTCAAACCCGGTGGACCATATACAATTGGCTATTCAAAGCCACGACACGGCCGGCGTCAGCCCGGGGCATTCCTTCTAAGGTGCGAACGGTATTGCTATGACATACACCCGACCGCACGGACGGTGAGACAAGTGATAAAGATTTTCTCCGCTGCTTTGCTCCACCGGACTTCTCCAGTAAACGGCGAGTTTTGTCCGAGAAGAGGGGTCAAACAAGCTGAACAGGTTTCTCCGAAAACAGAAGCTCAGGAAATACGATTTCGGACATTTCTCACGGCTAATTATCCAATTAGGCTTATATTTATTTCGGCTGCCATGTTCAAATCTTACCGATAACATCTCCTGACAGTAATCTAATCAGCGAAGGAGACCACGAAAAAGTGGTCGGGCCACAACGGTGTGAGATTGCATGGTAGCCGGGTGACACTTGTTTTAAATTTGGTTTCAATCGTCATCAGTTTGTTTATCTCTTACTTGGCATTTTAAGCTTGTTGTTTATCACCATAAACTTATTGTCTGCTCTCAACTGAGTGTTTCTTAATGCATTTCCACAGTTATTATTTGAAAGTGTTCGATGCCAGTACAATTTTTGATTTAGTTTTATCACGAAGAGTGAGTCGACAATAATTACGAAACTTTCAGATTTGCGTAACTTTTTTCATACGTGATCGAAATTTAACAATTTTTTCCCGGTTCTCTTTAGCGTGTATTGTTTACATCCGCTCAGTTTTGCAATGAGATTTCGGTCGAGGTGGAAGAAATTCAAAAAAAACTGTTAGCAAAAGCAATTTGTTCTCCCACATGCAAAATCCTGGGCTGCTCATCGTGCTATCATTTGACCGTCGCAAACGAGAGAGCGCCGATTGCTCATTTCAAGCGGAATCCGAACATTTCGACGCGGGACTAGACCATAAAACTTGATGTTTCGCAAAGTTTCATCCAGAGGGCCAAGCAACGATCCTGATTGAAAATGTAAAAGGTGCAGAACTTCTCTAATCGGGACGAAGTAGAGTGTTGCCGAAATGCGTGTCTGGAAACTCTAAGCGAAGCTGCTAACGAAATACCAGAGCTCTGTCATTCATTATTTCAAGCAGTTGCCGGGACAGCAATAAGTATGCTATGAATGATCGTTTCAAGCGAAAGAAGCTATTGAAATTCGCTTCGAAGTACCTGATTTGGCAGGCTATAAAGCTCGATTCAAAGTAAATCTGGACGCACGGTTTAATACACCACCGCGTCCCTGGTGGCTGGAACAAAAAACGTTTGACAGGCATTTGTTGATGTTTTATTGATAAAGAAATTAGAGAAAAGTTTTTCTTGATTGATCGACGCATCTCAAATTTACGGATCATGGAACTTGAGAAAAGAAAATTTACTGTGCACAAACATCTAGAGAATCCTTCGTGGTCTGCCTCAAAAATAGCAAAAGTGTTAACATTCCCAAAGTCAACGGTCATGTAATCAAACGTTACAAGTGTGTCTAAAATAGCAAAAGTGTTAACATTCCCAAAGTCAACGGTCATGTAATCAAACGTTACAAGGATACTCTGAGTGTGGATAGAGCACAGCGCATCTATAATAAAAGTGGCACTAGGGACAAAGAGCTGAGGAGAAAGGTGTTGAGGTACGTGTAAGGCAACCCAGGTGTCGCCATACGTGATTTGGCAAAGAAGTACGATTCCAACTTTTCCACCGTGCGTAACATCCTTTCAAGAGAAGGATATAAGTATTTTTGTGCCACTAAATATCCGAATCGCTCCCTGAAATAAAATTTAGTGGCCGAAAAGCGAGCACGACTACTATACGAACGATTTTTGTCGATATTTGATGGCTGTATTTTAATGGATGACGAAACATACGTCAGAATTGATTATAAACAAATCCCCGGACGAAAATTTTACCTGACAACTGGTCGTGGGGATGTCTCTTCCAGGTATAAATTTGTTTTTGCTGATAAGTTTCCTCGGAAACTAATGATTTGGCAAGGAATCTGCAGTTGTGGCCTTAAAACCAAGGTTTTCATCACATCTCACACAATGACATCGAAGGTTCACATTAAAGAGTGTCTGAAAAAGCGGATCTTACCCTTTCATTCGGCAACACAAGACCAACGTTATGTTTTGGCCGGATCTAGCCAGCTGCCACTACTCTAAGGAGGTACTAGAATGGTATGCTGCAATCAATGTTAATTTCGTCGCCAAAGAGATTAATCATCCAAATTGCCCTGAGTTCAGACGGATCCAAAAATAATGGGCAATTGTCAAGCGAAAACTTCGAGGATGCGGTAAAGAAGTGACAAATTCACAACAAATGTGGAATAAGTTCACCGGTACAGTGTCACCAGTGACTGTGCAGATCATGATGGCATCGATCTCAAGTAAAGTGTGACAGTTCGTTTGAACCGGTAAAATGTAATAACTTGTTACATATCGTTTGAAAGTTGAATAAATACCCTTTTGTTTGACGTTTTGATCAACCGTGTAGGTTGTTTGATTCTTGAGTTATGATCACTTGAATGCGTCCAAATTTACTTTGAATCTGGCTTTATGCACTTGTGGCAAACGGAGAGAACAATTCGTGACCAAAGGCACCATAAACGGTGAGATTAGCAAAACCGAGTGCTTCCAACAACGGCTTTTGCCATATTTGAGACAGCATGATCAAAGGCCGTTATTTTGGCCCGATTTGGCTTCATGTCACTACTCCACAACCGTGCAGAAGTGGTATGCGGCTAATTCGGTGGATTTTGTACCGAAGGACGTGAACCCACCAAATTCAATCAATCATGAGTTTTACCGTATTCTTTGACCAACTTTTCGTCGAAGCTTGACAGTTGTTGGATGTTTGGTATAACGAAAGCCGACATGTTTTACGAGATCTTAGATGTTGGGATCTCGGCTATTTATTTTACCGAACTCGGAGAAACAATCTAATTGTGTACATTTCTCAAACTTGTTCTAAGACTTTATCTGAATCCTTCTCCGAATTAAAATGACTGTACTTCATAAATAACTTAATTGATTGTTCTCATGCTAGATAATGAAAAAAAGATAACGGTGGGTTAGATCAAGGATGTAACCGCAAAGTTCACGTAGGACCACGTTGGTATACAGTAATAATAGTATCATCTTATGTACCTATACTGCACTTTCCTGACACTCTTCTTTCTGGGCTATGCTATTCAACACTAGTAAATAGCACGCTAGCCGGTCCGATATGATCTCATATCTTGTAAAGGTCTAAAACTATCTGTTGGACAGATCATTCCAGGTCTTCCAGAACAATTCCCATTCTGATACGTTTAATGTTGATGCTGGTGTTCCCCAGGTCAGCCCCTTAGGCCCTTTCCTATTCAATATCCTAACGTCAGATGTTCTTCCTCAGCCGACCACCCTTTTGTCGATGTTTGTGGACGACACTTCCTTCATCTACAAGGGTCAAGTGACTTGTGCTCTGACTGGAAGGGTTTCAGTGTTCTATCCGAATATTTCAATAGCTGTAGATCTGTTTAAATCGAGCTAAAACACAGACGATTCTGTTTTCGAAATCAAAATCTCGAACTAGACTCATTCCGCCAGGAGATGTCAAAGTCCATCTCCGCAACACACTCATCGATTGGTCTGAGGAAGTAGTCTATACTTCGGTCTTACCCTAGATATTAAGTTGTTGTTCCGATCGCATGTTCAAAAAACCTCAACTAAATGTAGTATTCTGTTAAGATCTGTAATCATCCATCTCCTACCACGTGGGACGTACCAAGCGGAAAACACGTCGTCGTTTGTACCGATGATGACGAAAATGCGTGAGCGAAAAACGCGTGAACGAAAAACCGATAAAACGTAAAACACGTCCGAACGTGACGCTAGAAGGATACTGGATGATACTGAAATCAATTTGGCTCGTCTCGTGTACTTTATACTGGCGTTGATAGCATTGCCTCGAAAGAAGAGATGCACAAACATGCAGTACGAAGCAAATTTCATAAGAAAGGACGGGCTCCAGTTATAAAATCAGACAACGGCAACAAAGCAAAATTATTTTGCAGCTGAAGGGTGTGGCTATTGCTGGATTCAACATGGAATGAAGCCTAATGAAATAAAAAGAAGACGACAATTTGAACCATTTGTTGTCCGTTTTTGAAGACCCGGAAAGGGAAAGACATATTTTTAGCCTGATTATATGTAGATTTGTATGGAAGCAAAAGTAGGTAATTTTTAATTACGAAAATTTAACTACTTATAGTACAAGCACTTGATTGAAATTTTAATCCAAAAAAGTTTTTCTGATCATATGGTGTATAAATCAAGTAATTCTGTTCAGTCGAACGAGAGTTATTAGCGTTCAAAAACCTTACACTTTTGCGTAACGCTCTCTTTCTTCAAAATTTTGAAATGACACCCGGTATAGAAAAGAGAAACGTATTCCTACGGTAAAAAACTTGTGAATATTCTTCCCAACGAATAATTCATAAGGGTTCTGCAGACCATGCTTCAGGGCTTTGAAATAGTAAAAACCTCAATAAAACCTATAAAAGTAATTAAATGAATAAGAACAAGAACGTTACTCATAAAGATCATAGAAAACTCCTTAGAATTCATCCACGAAAGCAAAATAGCAATGGAATATAGCCGAACGTTTTTTAAAGGAATGATGAACTTTTTTTTCTATTAAAGTATTATATTTCGGATAGTTGTTTTGAGTGCTTTTTCTATTTGGAGTTGTAACTTAATTTAAGAACAAATTAAACCAAACGCGTCCACTGCTCAAAAGAGGTCTGTTATTGAGTGGCCCAAGATGTTCTAAGACAACATTTTTCTTAAAGCACTGGAGTCGGTTGAATCCAGTAACCACACGACCGACGTTTACAATAACAAAAATTAACTGATTTTAACGATTTATATCCACCGCCGATCGTAGCAATCCTGTTGTGCACGGAAAAAATTGACAGCGATATCAGTTGATTTGCAGCTTTGCTGAAGGTTTCATAAACAATAGGATTTAAGAAAAATTGATTTTTTTTTTCTTTTTAAAAAAATGTTCAAGTCAAAAGAAATCCATACATTGTTTATAAGTGATAAGACAATTTAGAATTTAAAATAAATGTGTTATGTAAACCATACTTTAAATTCCCACCCATCTTCCCATCCGTAATTTGTAATTCCTATTAACCTCGAGACGGCCGCGAGTAATCGGTTCTATCCCCCTAACTTTAGTTTTAAGATAAATGATGTATAATAATATGAAAACTTGGCTCTGTAAAGTTGATTCGATTGAGCCTGTACAAATAAATGATTAATAAAAAAGAAAAAGGAAAATTGCTTCGTTATTTTTCGTTTTCTAAGAAGGATGTCAACGAATCAACGCACGGCCTGCCCATCCGCAGAATAATATGCAAATGTTATCTCATTAACGATCTGCCTCTCGTAAACACACAATATTGTATTAAAATAGCAGTCCGAGTACAATACTAGGTAAGTCGAATAGTTTTTAAAGCTACATCTATGGAGCAGTAGAAAACCCCAAATTTGCGCCGCTGCTGTTCTTCCGACTCCATCTTCGCAACGATTGCAAATATGCTAGTCAAACTAACACAGCGTAAATAAATACACATTGAACTAATTTCACCCAAAATTTCAATAGAAAATACCCAACGGGTAAAAAATTACAGCCATTTAAAAGTGGTGCAATTTGATTCGGTACAACCTTTAAAGTAGTCTCTGTGATAAATCATGGTATTTAAAAAATAAAACAATAAATCAACACACCCTAGCAGACTTGGGACCGTCGTTGGCCTCCCGGGTAACCTTCCGGATGTTGCGAAATTTGGTTCCGAGGAGCACGTTTCGTTCCGACAAAACATGGACTTGTGAAATATCATTTTACGCTGATATGCAAAGCCAAATACGATGTACAGGGTGCGCCAGAAAACTATGCGAAAATTTGTTCTATTTCTTTCAAATCCCATTTTCAACTAATTCAAGCAATAATATCAATATTTTCGAGTGCAGTTATCTTTATAAAGTCCTTTTAAACAAATTTATTCAATGTGACCTCCATTTTTATTAATAACATCCTCGAGCCGACGCGGGAAGCCAGAGCATGCCTTTCGGACGTAGTCCTCCGACATTGACTGCAATGTGCGTGTTATGGTTGACTTCAGGGTTTTCACACTAGGGTGTGATGTTTTGCAGCCTCGTGCTTCAACATATGCCCAAATCGAATAATCCGACGGATTAAGATCTGCACTGCTAGGGGGCCACAAATCCTTCGGCCAAAACTTCATGTTGTCGTTCAACCATTGTTGGGTTCGATTGGACGTGTGACACGGCGCTCCATCCTGCTGTAGGACAACGTTTTGGTCCTCGGAGAAGTTGGCCTTCACCCAGGGAAGCACTTGGTCCTTTAAAATACCGATATACACTTCGGTATTGATTTTAACTCCAGCATCAATGAAAACAGGCGGCATTTTCAAACCGTTGGACGCCACCAAGCCAAACATCATGACACCAGCCGGATGTTTGGTTTGAAATTTGAATTTCACTTTTTCTGGAACGTTCTCTATTTTCTGCGGTGAAATGAACCGGTCCGTGCGGCTGTTGGCCACAGCATCGATGCTGAAAAGCTTTTCGTCGGAGAACAGGATTATCATTTTTTCCTTCTTCAACAAGGAAAGCAATCTCTTGGAACGAGTCACTCGTAGTTCCTTGACCCGGTCTGTAATCAAGTGGCGTTTCACTCTGGCTCTGGAAGATGCATGCAGGTCTTCTTTGATAATTCTCCGCATGGATTTCTCCGAAATATTGGCTTCCTTTGCAAGTTTTCTTATGGAACGCACCGGCTTGCGAGCAATTTTTGCACGGACCGATTTGATCACGTTTGGCGTGTGTGCAAAGCGCGGACGTCCGCTTCCCGGCTTCCGCTGCTTAGGACCATCCTGCAGGGATTTTTTTATGAGGTAAACTGTTGCCAAATGGCACCCTACCACCTTGGCAATCTCTTTCGGCTTCTTCTGGGCGAGCAACAAACTGGTGATCACATCTTTCGCGAACATTTTGACGAATTTGCAATAAAAAAAAATAGAATATTTGTATGCAGCACTTGAAAGTAAACATAAACAAATACACTTTCGACAGAAATTAGCTACACGAATTACCCCAATACTCAAGTTTGAACATTTTCACATTATTTTCTGCCGCACCCTGTAGTACCAGACAACCTTCTCAACCACCGTAACAGTGACCAGTACCCTGAGATCGACCATGGTGCGGTTGATATCAATATGAGGTCTGTCAAATATACTACAAATGTTGAAGGTTTTGCCATAAAGGTAGTAAATTTGACTGAAATTTCATGGTAGTTTTAAAGATAGGCATAGTCGGGTAAAATGGTAGTTTTTACCACAAGATTTTTTTCTGTGTGGCAACAGCAAACAACAACAGCAACACACAACAGCGTAATAATCATAGCCAACTTTTGCACTATCGAGGCTATTGAGGCGATTCAATCTTCGTGAATCAATGAATGCATACATAGACGATTCTTTTATCATTCTTTCATAGTACAATGAATGCATTGTAGGAATGATTTTACGCATGAACAAAAACATGTGTGACCGATGTCAAATTTTTCTTCTCTTTTTTCTCTCTTCTTCATTCACTCCGGTATGTGTTATGATGTAGGGAGAGGATCACTCAGATTTAAATACTTCCAAGAGCGTGTTCGCAAATGATTTAAAATTGAACACTGCTACTGAGATCCATACAAAGATACACAGAAAAAAATAATTAATTTTAACAAGCGCGTAAATTTTCCCCTCGTTTAATTCCAAGCCAAAGGAGGCGTAAACAACGAAATTGTTTGCAATCTTTCATGCGCCATACAACAATGTGTACAATCTTTCATACATCAGGCTAGATTCAGGCGTTATATGGCTTAAACTTCATTGAAATATCCCATAATTTTCTGCGAAATCTAGCATTCCCTTTATGTGCATTAGATAACGCGGAAAATTCAATGTTTCTTTTTATCTGTGTAGTGAAAGTATTAAAGGAATCTTCTCCTTCATTTCCAACCGTTTTTGGGTTTAAGCGTCGAAGACGATCCACGCTCAGGACGTCCAAAAAGTGCATCAACACCAAAAAATCGTAGCAAAAATACAGGATATGTTTTTGGAAGATCGATCGACTGTAGCTGTGATAGCTGACACCATAGGCATCTCACATGAAACAATATGGCATATTTTGGCTGATGTTTTGGGTTTAAAAAAAACTGAGTGCACAATAGGTGCGGCATTTGCTAACAATGCAATAAAAACACGTTCGAATGTGACTTTTTGAGCAACATTTGGAGCAATTTCGAAAGGATAAAAAGGATTTTCTGCGTCAATTCATCACTATGGATGAGACTTGGGTCTACCACCATGATACTGAATCAAAACCAAAGGCTAAGGAGTGATGTGAACTAGACACTTCGGCTCCGAAGCGAGTTCGTATCCAGAAATCGGCCAAGAAGGTGTATAGTTTTATTTGTAGATTATCTCCAAACTGGTAAGACAATCAACTTTGATTATTATTGAGACCTTTTGGACCAGTTGGATGAAAAATTTTGAGAAAAAAGACCTGGTTTACAGAAGGAAAAAATCATTTTTCATCAAGACAATGCACCTGCTCACACAGCTCAAAAAATCATCGTGAAAATCAGTGAATTGGGGTACGAATAGTTGCACCCAATATTTAGCTCCCTCTGACTTCTGGCTGTTCTCACACCTCAAAAAATTCCTTCGTGGAAAGCATTTTTCATCAAACGAAGAGGTTAAAGCCGTCTTAGAGGAGTATTTTGCAGGCATTCCAGAACGTCACTTCCTTGAAAGGACTACAAATTTGGAAGATCGTTGGACCAAGTGTAGTGATCTAATGTGAGACTATACTATAGCAATAAAAGTTATTTCCCCCAAAAAAAATGTATTTTCATTTCCGCTTTCAAAACTTTTTAACTAACCTAGTGTAACATCACAGTGGCTAGAACTGGTTCGTAAATTAACAGACCAAGCTTCCAATTTGCGTTCCGTTGCTTTCAAAATCCACAGGCACCGTTGAGATTCTCACGGTATACTATACTTGATACGGGCTCATATTATCGAAGGACAATCCAAGCTTGATAAAACCACTGAACTCCAAGATATTTCAAAGTACCTCGAACCGGGTGAATGATGACCAATATATCCAAATGGTCCGGACCTTCGTCAGCATAGAATTGGAATCGTTTTTTTTACCTTGATGATATAACCGAAACAAGTCCAGTTCTTTCTTTAAGTATGACAAGAATAAAAATGCAAGGACGTCTCGCCCTATCCAAAAGTTGTTCAGTATTGTCACGCATACAAGCTTTGACACGATTAATTACTCAAGGCGGAATATCTGTAGCCTAAAGTTTAAAAGATTCATAATTTAGCATAATTGAATCTCATCCAATCCCCTAAGTAAAAAAGTTCCCTTTTCAATCACAACTTCAAGCTGAAATCGAGAATTAATTCACAGCTAGGTGTGGCCATACACCAACCACCCAGAAATAGATCACTACCAAACGCACAGTTTTGTCTCCATTCCTCACTCAAAGACCTCATCCACCAACCAAATAACACGGATCAAATGCATCCGATCGAATTATAATTGCCGCTGATGGATCACAAGAAGTCTCAGAGCGCTCGAAGTCAAACGCGTGACAAACCGAAAGGTCACGGTGTCCTATGGGACGTTTGAGCAAATTAATCGCCTGCACTCTGCCGGTTGCAACGGCAGCAGCAACACCACCAACCCAATTAGACAAATAGGTGCATTGTGCGCAGTGACTTGGAAATAATGGCATTCAACACATTTCCGAAGGCATATCGTGGAAAAGTAAATATTCGTTTATTTTTCACGTCTGCTTTGGATCGACAAATGATTTCACTTCGCGGCGAGGGAAATTATGATCACCGGAAACGTTTTACGGCTCCCGTGAGTCGCCCGTAGAACAATTTACACTTCTAGGATGCATCTTTGTTTTCAGCCACGTGACCGAACGGCGTTCGCATTTAATTCCACGCGACCTGATGGTTAAGTAGCATTCACTTTTTTACCGTCATTCTCTAAATTTGGAAACGCCAGGCCAACACACCCCCAATTACCTATCCGATTACACTTATATCGCCCAGATCGATCGATACCATTTTAGTGCAGATACATAGTCTCACCCGCTTTGGTGGCAATGCTTACAGGCTACTTAATCGTACTGTAATGATTTACATACTGATAGCGCTCGAGGCAAAGCATGGTAGTTGGTGGAGATAATTGCGTGTAAGGAAATGATAAATTTAAAGCAGTTTATTTCGCTAAGGCAAATACTGTCAATGATTAATCGAGATTTTCTTCGAATTAGATATTTAATTAGCGAAGAAATATATTGGTGGCCTACAGAAATGGAGCGGTGCGCACACGCGAGTGTTGTTTCTTGGCCAAAGACAACGAGGAGTGATTAATGGCCGATAAGGTGGCCACTGTTAATTGATTCTGCCGGTAGATCAACTCCATCGAGTGACGTCTGAGGGCACACTTTGTTGGCGATCTTGTGGTGCGATATGTCACACTGAGGATATTTTCTTGAACATAACATTTCCGAAACTATTTAGCAATTCTCACGCAATTGCAATTAGACACTCTCATCCTTTTGCCCAGAATGCATCCTAAACCTACCGTGAAGTTAACATCAATCAACCCAGCTCTGTGAAAACATCGTAAATCAGCAGATTTAATCGCATTTCACCCAAGAAAACGAACGATTACCATCCTTTCAATAATTCACCTTTCTCCCTCGCTGCTGTGTGCATTGCACTCTCGAACCATCACGCACCATCCGAAACAAATGAGTCAACACGGAACCACTTTGTTTGCACCCCATTTATATCAATTCGGTCCCATCAACCAACCGGCAGTTAGCAGCACCCATCACTGTACAATAGTAAAATACGACGCGTCCTCACCCTTTTCACCGTAACGCGGGTGCTTTCCAGCTCACAACACGGCAGGTCGGGAGATCCCGAAGCCAGGGCAGTTCTAAATTAACAGTTATTGCTCTATTTGGAAATGTGCGGCATCGTTTTTCTCTGGAAAGCAATCGACACAAACACACAGCCATTTCCCCTTTTCTTTCGCATGGTGGAACGGAAGAGGTATGGGCCCGTTCCGTTCTGCAACCGATCGTATGATACCTTTGATGCTGCTGATGGTGATGACGAGGATGATTAGAGTGGGTTTTAACGGTTTTTCCTACTTAACCTTAAAATAGAACCCATCGATCGGTTGCTGTTCCCGTGGTATGGGTGCTGAAGGGCGCTGAAGGTGCAATGTGGTGCGTTGGGCTTATCCGATCCAGCCCGTGTGCCTTCTGGCATGGATTCGATTGCATTACTAGTTATTCGATTGGGTATTGCTATAATTATTATTTTTCAATGTTATTAAAAAAAATTTCGTTCGAAGACGATTTTTAGTCATATCGTAAAGGTTTCGGCCGAAGAGTGGCACATTTTTATGTAACTTTGTACACACAATCGTATTGGTCGAAAAAAAATGTTCAGTTTCCTCGAACGCTACCTCTAAACTCTGCTTTGCATTTCGGTCCGGCACAATCTTGGCCTTAACATTTCTCGATCCAGCCCTCTTCTTCGCTTTATGAACATATGAT
Organism: Aedes koreicus; assembly: GCA_024533555.2. NCBI lineage: Eukaryota > Metazoa > Arthropoda > Insecta > Diptera > Culicidae > Aedes > Aedes koreicus. Next base: position 47,877 of record JAHHFK020002020.1, on the reverse strand, counting down.
TGAGAGAAAAATTAGCCTTTTTCGTCGCTCCTCTCGATGACAGCTTCGGTTTCCGTTTAAAAAAAAAACACCACTTTCGTATGGTTTCTACGATCCACTGATTTTGCCGGTCTGCCTTGATTGTCAGACTTTCCCAGACTTTAAAATTAAAGTTTTTTGCGAATTCTCGAGTGGATAGCCCGGCATTTTCATTTTGCACTTGCAGGATCGAATCGTAACGCACTTTTTACTGTGAAGCCACGATGTAAACAAATGAACTTAGTCTTACAACCAATGCCTACTGCCTACCATTCGAAAATAATGCAATTCTAGGGTTTTTTTTTTCATTAGGGCGAATCTGCAATTGAGAGATTCTCTCTGGGCTCGCTCTCTTTCATTCAGAAACCAATCACCTTTACGGTTTTCATTCTACTATTTGTAGAGTATGCTAGCCAGCACTGTTGTGTTTCGATCTGTACTAAAGAATCCCTCGAAAGTTTTATAACGGCGCTGTAATGAATGAAAGAGAGCGAGCCCGGAGAGAATCTCTCAATTGTAGATTCGCCCTAATGAAGAAAAAAAACTCTAGAGTTCTTCACATCTAGACAGCGTTGCCAAGTATATTTTTACTAAGTCAGGAAGTATATGTATGAAAAAAAAAATCAGCATAAAATCAGGATTATTATTTTCTGTGTAAAAAACTAATATTCATAAAAATACTATTTTTTTCAAAAAAAAGCTTACATTACATATTTTTATCTCTTCCTGTTTTAAACATAGAGTAATCGTATTTAGATGTAATTTTTTGTGAAAACTTTACAGTTGCTGCTTCTTCTTTGTTCAGTTCCACATAATGCTTTGTCAATAATTTTCCACTAACTGTGCCTTGTCCCAATCTATTCCTCATTTTCGTTTTGTTTGAATTGAATTGTGAGAACAATCGTTCCACTGATGCTGACGAGTGTGGTAGGATCAACAAACATGGTATGAACTCTCTCAGAGGCGGAAAAACCATTGTGCCTTCTGATCTTCTAATCGACAACTAAGTTTAGTGACGTTTAACCAGGGGGGGGGGGCTGGGGGAATTTTAAAATTTAAAAAATTTTTAAATTTTTTTAACAAACCGCCCGAGATTTTGTGCTTGTTCGGGGGTTTTTGTTAAACCACCAACACATTTTTCTCCAGTCTAGCAAAATTTTCAAAGAAAGATTTTGACTTTTGCCATTGTTTAGCTCGTATGTGAACTAATCACTTTTCATTAAGCATAATATGAGAACGAATATTAATTAGCTTGACAAGTATGTTGTTAAAACACTACAATTAAATAGCTCCTTCTATCAAACTGTCATAAAAGATTTTAAATCTTCTGATCTTTGTCAAAGATCGGAATGAAAAAAGAAGAGATCTGATAAAATGATCAGGAAGTCCGACCCCTTGCGTTTAACGCAAACTATCGTCGTCCATCGTCGTGTAAAAATAGTTTGTTTTCCCACACATAACCTGAAAGTTTTCATTATGGTTCATGATAGAAAAGATCTTTTTACAGCTGTTCTTTATGTTTTCGTCCAAAACGACATCTTCAACATCTATTGAGTCAATCGTGGAAAAATCAACATTCAAAATTCGGTTGAGTTTATTTATTTTGATTAAAATTAATTTGGATTGATATAAATAATGAGAATCAGGAAAAATCGGGATTTTTTTTATTAAAATGTGGAAAAAAATGGTGCTTGTCAGGATTTCAGGCAGAATGTTAAAAAGTCTGGAAAATCCTGAAAAATCAGAAACATTGGCATCGCTGCATCTAGAACAGGACCTGTCAGCTGTTAGTGCAAAAACATCACCTGTCAAAAAAAGACCGTTTTTGATTGGTCGTTGTGACAACCGCCCCTGACTCAGCCGTCGAGTTATGTTACAAGCACGCAGTCTGTTGTTGGTTTGACCGTGTTGCTAGTAGTCAATGCTTTTTCACTTTTTTCGTTTGTGATAACTAGAACAAATGCAGAAATAAAAGTTCACTTTTGCAGTGGTTTATTTTAAATCAGTTTGAAATGAAGTGCAAAGTAAGAAATTGTTGTCGCAGTGACGTGTCACATCCAGGTCATTGGTTGCCGAGAGATCCAATCGTTCGCCGAGAGTGGGTTAAAGCCTGCATTGGGAACGCAAGTGAGGAAGACATTCTCTTGTTCAAGCTTCCTCCCCACAGCAGAATTTGCAGCGTCAATTAAATTCAATGAAACCTCATAAAACATCAATGAATGATATCTCATTTGAAAGGTCTCATTACGACAAGAAAAAATTGATATGGGGCCAAAATAATCTATCGTGGGGGAAAAAAGTTATTCCGTATATTAGATACGGATTTAAGGTGTTTTTTGTTGTATTTAATCGTAACATGCTTAACGACACGATATTCGAAAATGGGTTGCGGAGGTGTGTGTGTGTGTGTGTGTGTGTGTGTGTGTGTGTGTGTGTGTGTGTGTGTGTGTGTGTGTGTGTGTGTGTGTGTGTGTGTGTGTGTGTGTGTGAGAGAGAGAGAGAGAGAGAGAGAGAGTGTGTGTGTGGGGGGGGGGGGAGAGAGTGGTTTACTTTTTGTTATTATGTTTTCACACGTTCAACAAGCTGTTTCGTACTACAACTAGAAACCAACCTGTTTGCACCTCTATTCTTTGCGGGACGACAGGAATAATGTGTATGTATTCAACAGACATTACCAATATATACAGAATGGATCAGAAAAATTACAACCTCACTGGGTGCGTGTATATTGTGACTTCCACGTGCTTTACAATTCCTCTAACTTTCTACTCTCTCATTGGTAGAATATGGTTATCTTTGTAAACTGATTCGATAACAATTCAGATACTCTTTATACGTTGGAGCTCACGTTGTGTATTCTATCTAAACAAAAATTGATTGTTAACTTCATTTTGTTTGCTGGAATTCATCAGTCTAATTATTATACCTATACTTCGGGCCATAGTGTGTCAGTTTTTCATGTAAGTAAAAATAGGCTATATTTAGTATCCACGAAATATTTTTTATGTAAGTTTATTCGTTGCTCTTCCAATACAGAAAACATGTTCTGCTTATTATGTAACTGTTCGGTACTTCGAAGACGAAAACATATGATGACTAGAGATTTCTTCGAATTACATCCTCGTTTTGCCGTTTTCATTACTGATGCAGCCACACCAAATGAGGTAAGATCAGCAAAATATTCGTTTCTATTTTAAAAGTGGCTCGCAGTAATGGGAGTGACTCTACATTTGATTTGTACAAAGAGTCATTTGAACACGACGTGACTTTTATCACTTCACCAAGTAAAAAAAGACACTTCGGCTATCGGAGAATAACCCATTTTTTAACCTTTTTTTCATAGATTGTTTTTAACAACGAGGAATATCTTTGCCATGCTTGTTGGGTGAGAGCCAACCGGAATGCTCATGCAGAAAATGTACATGGTGGCAACGTGGGATTCCTATAGATTGACGAGTATTCACGTGCATCAAGTACAACTAATCGCTGCATTTTCATTGACTGTCCCAACGCAACAAGATGTCGAATTCCATCTGGGATTAAGAAGTTTTTGTTAATTCATCATTACTACTATGTTCCACAAAACGCCAGAGTGTGTCATGAGCACTTAAGAGGAAACGATTGGAAGAGTTGTTAGATTCTCCCAATCTAATCCACGAGTTTGACAGCACACATATAAAAGAAATGTTTGATGTTTTTAGAGCAACGAAAATCTTAGCGCATTGTTAAAAATGAGCCGAAGAAACCTTGAACGACTGCTCAACGTATCCAGAGAATGCTTATTAGACGAATTTGTACCCCAGCATTTAGGTTTCGATCATATTGACCGAGAAGACGTGGTGAGAAGAAATCTTATGATCCCAGACGCAATACACGGAAACATGGGTGTACCACCGCTAAGACGAAAAGCAGTCGTCATCTGTGATGGAACATATATTTATGTACAGAAAAGCAGCAATTTTTCATTCCAGCGCAAATCATACAGTCTGCATAAATACAATAACCTGTTGAAACCATTTTTAATCGTTTGTTGTGATGGGTACATTATAGAAGCAAATGGTCCTTATGCGGCTACCATGTCGGATGCAACTATTTTGAAAAACATGCTGCACAGTGATGTGGGGGTCCTTAATTGGTTTTTTAGGCCAAGCGATGTTTTTATTTTGGACAGAGGATTTCGGGATGTTATGGAAGATCTGACTTTGTTTGGCTATGAGGCAGTAATGCCACATTCCAAAACCAGGAACCAAGATCAACTCACAACAGAACAAGCAAATCAGTCACGGTTGGTCACTATATGCCGATGGGTGATTGAGGTATTTAATTGGCGATTCAAGCGTGATTTTAAGTTGTTTCGCCAAAGTTACTTCAATGTAGCTATGCGGCATATGTTTTCTGATTTTAGAATTGCAGCAGCTATCATAAATGCGTTCCATCCACCTGTTACAAACAACAATCGAGCAGCAGACTTTCTTAATATAATAGATGAAAGAGTCAATCTGCCTAATCGATTATCAGAATTTGTTATTAACAACAATTTTAACAGGCAGCGAGCAACTTTTTTGAGAATGTCAGGAGATCTTCCAGAATTTTTAGACTTTCCCGTGTTTACGGAGGATGAGCTCATATTATTTGCAATTGGTAAGATTAAATATATATAAAAAAATGTAAGCCAAGCTATAGCCAAATCACACATTTTTATTATCTACAGGAACATATCAACTTAAACTAGCACGTAGCTACTACGCAGAACACGTTAAAAATGGTATTTACAGCATACATCTTCACCGAGACACAAACTGCAACGAATTAATGGAATTGGGTATTGTTGGTATGAATTTTTGGTTGCTAAGATGCAGGGTACAATCTCGACATGCTGGATCACGTAAAAACTACTGTTATATACTTGTGGATCGAGACCGTGAGGGTAGAGAAGCAATATGTAATTATTATTGCTCATGTATTTCTGGCAAAAGAACCTTAGGATGTTGCGCACATGTTATGACTGTAGTATGGTTTTTAGGATACGCAAGGTTCCAGCCCAACATTCATCTTCCTGCTCAGTTTCTGGATAATGTGGTTGCAGAATAAATTTAAAAAAAAACGAAATTCTATGTTTCATTATCGAAGAATAAGAAAACTATGAAACTCTCACAAAAAAAATGTTTTTGTAGAGGAAATATTAACGCATTTTTTTTTCAAATAACCGCAAACCTCTTTGTTTTTTTATTATATTAATAATAATCATTTAAAATTGCTTTAAGTGAACCAATAATCACAAATAACTTAACTAGCCAACGAGTTTTAGGTAGGTCAAGGCAGGGACGGATCCGCCACCTTGCCTGGCAAAAATGTATGCATGTGATTGCGCTCATACACCACGAATGGCACACAATGGGAAAGGGGTCCCCTCTTGACGACCCCCTTCCCTCTTGCCTACCACGTATTGTGGTAGTTGGGTAAGAACTTATCGGCTTGATCAGTTACCGTCTTCCACATGCCTTTTGCTCAATTTCAACTACTTCTATTCAATTTCACAACCTGCCGTGCTCTTACGGACCTATCAATACTTTCTCTTTACATCTTTGGTTCTAGCAGAAATTGCTGTCCAATCCTAGGGTTGCATGTTGATAAAAATGATATTTCCAATTTTCAAACATTATAATTCCATTAAATATCAAAAACATCTGCCAACTGAAAATGCAATATGGACTGTGGTAGAATAAACACACACACACACACACACACACACACACACACACACACACACACACACACACACACACACACACACACACACACACACACACACACACACACACACACACAGCCTCCGCAATCCATTTTCGAATATAGTGTCGTTAAGCATGTTACGATAAAATACAACAAAAAAACACCTTAAATCCGTATCTAATATACGGAATAACTTTTTTCTCCCACGATAGATTATTTTGGCCCCATACCATATTTTTTTTGTCTCGATGAGACCTTTCAATTGAGATATCATTCATTGATGTACATTCCAGGCCCACTCTCCATACATTTTTGCCCAATCTCCTTTACGTTTAGTTTGATGCAGCTTCATTTCTCGAACGGCAAAAGAAATGCCACTGGAACTTGCAATATTCCAATTGCTATCACTCCGCCGGATGAAGAGTGTCTGGAAAGACCAAAAATAAGCTTAAGAAGATTCAAAAGTAACGTGTATTATTTTTTTGAATTTTTGATATCATCCTTTTCTTCCCCGTAAGGCATTTTTGTATTCTTAAGCCTAGTATGCAGCTGAGAAGTAAGGACCTGAAGTAATTTTTGCCATTTCTACCGACGTAATGTTGACAACTGCTCCAGTATGGGTGAAATTTCAGTTTTCCGTGCGGAATAATCCAACTGAAGATTATTCCGCAAGGAAAAGTGACAGCCCATTTAGACTACACGGGCAGGCGTTACTAACGTTATGAAGCCGTCCGTAGTTTGCTCTCCTTTTCAGCTGCATACAAGGTAAGTAATTCCGCCAGTAAAAGCATCTCTTGATCATTACTTGTCCTATCCTAATACACATTACTTTTAAGCTGCATGCTAGCCTCTAGAGTTTTAAACCCTTGGACCTCTTCATTTAAAATATTAACAATTTTCAAACGTTTACTTTATTGAGTATTACCAAGTATAAAAAAAAATCGACAAATTTTGTTTTGATTTTATTACTTTTTTTTCAATGGGATTACTGTGTAAACATATCTGGCAACACTGGAGCTATGGAGGTCAAAGCAAACATAAATTTATAAGAGGGCATCCCTTTCTGAGCTGGCAGGTCGTGTCCTAGGTTCACATCAAAGAGTTTAGGTAAAGAGACGAATAGTGAAAAATCGTAGCAATCGGAAACACGAACTTTGTTATGATTCGTTATGGAGGAATCTAGGTAACGCAAAAGTGAGGTTAACCGTCGTAGCTGTCGCACGTTAAAAATGGTTATTCGAGCTGTCTAAGCAAAGTAATCTTCTTCAAAGTCTGTCTGACTGTCTGTCTGTCTGTCTGTCTGTCTGTCTGTCTGTCTGACCCTTATAGACTCGGAAACTACTTATCGGCGTTAAAATTCGTATGCAGTTGTTTTTGGAGCCGGGAACGTTTCTAATGATGGTTTGAGACCCCTCCCCTCTCTGGAAAGGGGGCTCCTATACAAATGAAACACAAACTTCTTCATAACTCGGGAACTAATGAAGCAAATGGAACCAAATTTGGCATGTGGGGGTTTTTAGGGGCAAGACACGTTTTTATGGTAGTTTGACAGCTTTCCTCTCTCTGAAAGCGGGGACTTTCATACAAATGAAACACACATTTATGCGTAACTCTTGAGCTAATCAAGCAAATAGCACCAAATTTGGCATGGGGATATTTTCCAAGGCAAAAAATTCTTCTATGGTGGTTTGACAACCTTCCTCCCTCTGAAAGCAGAGGGCTCCCATACAAATGAAACACAAATTTCGGCACAACTCGAGCACACATTCAGTAAATGGAACCAAATTCGGCTTGTGGGGAATTTTAGAGGCAAGAAGTAATTCTATGGTTGTTTGAAACCCCTCTTCTTTCTGAAAGGGGGGGGGGGGCTATCATGCAAATTATACACAAATTTCTGCATAAATCGAGAACAAATCAAGCAAATGGAACCAAATTTGGCATGTGGAGGCATTTGAAGGCAAGAATTATTTCTATGGTGGTTTGAGACCCCTCTCCTTTATGGCAAGAGGAGCTCCCATACAAATGAAACACGAAATTCTGCAAAAACTTGAGAAATAATTAAGCAAAGAGTTGAAGAGTTGAAAGTCATTCGACAGTTGAAGAAAGACCAGAGTTGACAAGACTAGAGTTGGAAGAGCTTGAAACAAGGAATACCTTGATTTGTTCGACTTAAACTTGACAGATCAATTTTAATCGTGCATTGGAAAAAAATTAAAACTTTTTATGTTGTAGGTGTGCGTGTGTCTGTTTGTATGTGTGTGTGTGTGTGTGTGTGTGTGTGTGTGTGTGTGTGTGTGTGTGTGTGTGTGTGTGTGTGTGTGTGTGTGTGTGTGTGTGTGTCCAGATTTGAAGAGGTTAAATTTCTAAACTAGGCACGTATTTTGTATTATTTGAAAATAGGATGGTATATAGTTATAATCAGATAGATCTCACCCACGGCCGCCTCCTTTATGACACTATTCTGTTCATTCGTGCAAATAAAAAAAAAATCGACGTTAATTTTTTATTTATTTCATGCACTCGTGACAAAATAAGCACTCACATTATCGTTACTAAACCGCCCGTTATATACCTGCATAACAAAACTCTGTGCACGCACGCATGCGCGTTGTTTTCGATTGGTTCTTCTGACCAGCAAATGGCCGTTTTCCACATTGCACTGGTCTTCTTTTTGTTTACTCCACATTCTACCAATAATCAAAATCCCCGCTATGAGGCGACTCTATATCAAACTTCAAAACTGCTAAAAATCATCGATTCGTTCGCGACAAAGTGGAAAAACACTCTAAATTAATCATTTATATCCGGGTGTCACAAATCTACCACTAATTAACAAAACTAAGCTCTTCTTCCGGGTGCGGGGGCGCAGCACAAAAATAAAAAATAAAACGGGGAAATACTACCAGTCAAACATTTCGGGAGGGGATCGATTGTATTCACTATTTCTCACACGAAGCACGCGAAGATTTTATGATTTCACTGTTAGTTTAAGTTAAATTACGAATTATTGTTTAATTTTTTCTCGCGAAAACGACGGAGCGAAAACAAAACACGTCAGTTTCAAAGCACGGCTTGCTGCGATCTCAGAAATTCAGTTGATAAGGATTTGTTACAATATCTCGTACAAAATATTTTGAAAATACGGCTTCTTAAGTCTGTCAGATTTATCTAGAGTTTGATACTTCAAACTTGGCAGAAAGATACGTTTTTACTGCTTACGTTTAATGAACCATCGATTCACCATTACTTCACTTAAGTATTAACATAAAAATTAATCAATAAATTGAAACTTAATATTAAGATAACATCAACAGAATACTTCGCAAATATGACTCCTCAAACAGAGAGTTAACTCCTCTAAAAATCGTTAAGTTTAATGATGAATCCCTCGTAACGAGATGCTATTTTCAGTTCAAAAAATAAGTTCACAAAACATAGGCATGAAACATGTGTTTTATCAAAAGTTTTAGTCGGATGTTTTTTCAACTCATCAATCAGATAGTATTTTTGCCAATCAAATAAACATCAATGAGGACAAACAACCAAGATCATCCAAGCATCCGATCAATCCTAGTACCACTTAACTACAACCAATGCATCTAGTTCATTGCCACAAGCGACATTACACCGTAAGCTGTAAAAGGTCAATCTTTTAATAAAGTTGCTCAACAGCACGTGCTTCTTGTAAAAGCAAAAAAAAATCCCGAACATGTCCTCTTATGTACCATTTTCTACCTAACTTTTTCCCACCCAATACCCTCTAGCGCCAGCTCATCGACGATCGATCGTCGTCGGGCTCAGTCCACGATTTTGTCACCAGCGTCAGGCAAAACTGGGAGCCAGCTAATTAAGAAAAATCGGATCACAAAAAAACCTATCAAGCACTTTGTCACTTGCCGTTGCTGCTTTTCGACGACAAAAGGTCGGACGGGCATGAAATTGATGTACCTTTCCGTAACCAATCTAAAGACCCGGTTGGAAGCTCGTGCTGGTCTTACCGTGTTACAAGTGCAACAACTCAAAATTGATCTAAAACTGAATCGGGCGCGATTCAGAAGCGCACGCGAATAAATCGTGATGATCCGAAACTTCAAGAAGTAAAAAACCATAGATGAAAACTAACCAAAGGGAGAGAGCTCTCCAGCGCACAAACAAGCAATTACCTTGCTTTTGGGTTACATAAGCTGCGGTACACTGGATCGTATGGCTACGAGTTTTTCATGATTCTCTAAATCGTTTTTAATTTGATTAATAACGAACTTGATGAATGGGCCTCGTCGCATTTGAGCTTTTTCAATGCTCGTAGCATTCGTAGTCCATGCAGTACTCGGCGTGGATTTTTTTTATGTAATGATTGAAAGTTTATTACACGGATCAAGCCCTCAGATAAGCATGGGTTAAACAACAGGTGAAGCAATCAATATTGTTTATTTTTACTGGCTTCCCTTTTTAGGTTAGCCGGCATTGCCTCGGAAAGGGGTATTTTGACATCAGCGTTCGATTATTGGATGCAGTTTTTGTAGATCTTACAAAATTCCCGCGCTTTAATCATTGTTTCTTTTGTTCTCCTCTGGTAAGGGTCTAATCCCGTTTAATTGCAGCACTCAACTGGTTCAATTAATGGATTTGAAACATTGTTTCAAGATGGTGCCCGTGCTACGTTACTTTGTAGAAGCAAGAGCCATAAACGCAGTTAGGCACTTGATGGGTCTGCACTTGAAGGGAACCATCATGCACGCTTTGATTGAAAGAGGAAGTTGTAAAAGATTTGAGCACGTTCCATACTGGATGCTGCACGCGACTTTTTCAAGGACCCGCACGTGACTAAGGATTATCTGTGCTGTGAGCAGTTTTGATTTCCGCAGCAACAACCGTCTACAACAAGTGCACTTCGTTAAGAAGCCTAATCTTGGTTTGCCATCTATTCTAACTGAAGTTTCAGTTCAAAGGCGTAGTAAGTTTGAACTGCTTTGACGTCGATCACATTCAGCAGCACCTCACTACAGCAACACTGAGCTGCACAGAATTTTTAATTGATTTTACCATACTTTTCAACGAGGGGAATGTTATGTTAATCATCACATATTTTCATACGTCCCGAAAGGGCGGAGTGTGACTGTCGACTACTGGGCGAGTGAGATGGAAAGCAAACAATCATTTATCATACTCAAGCCTCTGAGGGTGAAGGAAAATCCCTGGCAGAATTGAGGCCATCCTTCTCTGCTGAAGACTTGAGGAGTCACAGCCGCAGTCGAACGAGTTGTTTACAATCTTAAATGCTATAGATTACCCGCCTGTCAGCCGCTTATCCCGTAATTATTTTGCACTCTCGAACCATAGCCGCGGACGCGGGAAAGAGAAATTGAATCCTTTTGTAGTCGATTTGTACGACCTTCCCCATCCCGCGAAGAATCGAACATCAACGCATCGTGTCATGTTTGACTTTCGCAGGCAAAATCAACAAAGGTGCAAAGGGCGCTATCAATTCTCGTTCCGCGAATGCGTCCTCATCCCAAACTTGATCCGTACGTGTTTGTGTCCTCTATGGATTCAGTCCTCAACGCGTGAAAAACGTTGATGAAGAGTTTCAATTTCATGATGGTGAAATTCGAATAACTTTGGATAATGTGTTTCAGGGGGGTATGCACCAATTCTGCCTAAAAACCAGAATCAACATGAAAGTTCATATGAAGTCACATGCATACCACCATCCGTAACAAACAACTGAACTGCCCTCGAAAACGACTTGCAAAATTCAACACCACACTGAGAGAGGAGAAAATCGAAAAGGATCTTCCAAAACAACCGCAAACCAACTTACTGCATATGAATATCACGACCGGACCTTTCGCCCCATGCCCATCGTCGCGCTTGCTGCTATCCGTCCGACACAATCGACAACATATTGATTACAGGTTACAGGTGATTATTCAATAACTGATTTATACCGAAGATAACGACGATGAAATCTCCAGTGCACCAGGACAGTTGCGTACGACGGCATTGGGAGGAAACAGCGCTTGGTTGGCCGAATACTGGGTGAAAAGCGAACCAAATCGAATGATAAATGCGCTGCGAGTGAAAATGTACACATACTAGGGCTGATTTTTTTTAATATTTGGGGAATATTTTTGCTTCTTTTTTTTATATTTTGCATACCTGTTCACATTTGGGGAAGGGTATTTCCCAACCCATTTCAGAGACACTGTAAGAAAAATGTCAATGGAATACAGCTAAAAATGTAAACATTGTTATGATTGATTCGAATGATTTTGCGTAATCCTCGTCTAGGAAATCTAGATCCACATCAAACGCTTTATTTTTTTTTGAGTGACCCTACGCTCACCCCCACACCAAAGAGCTCTAGACTGAGCTCCCTGATAGTAGACACTCTAAAATTAACCATAAACTACAAAAAAAAAAACAACAACAAAAATTTAATTATGGTTGACAATATTTAAATTTGAGTGAACAAAGGGACTAAACAACAAAACAAAACATAATGTGTGCTTCTAGTGGGTTTAAAACCCTTTGAAAGAAGCGCAATTCAATAAAATTCAACAATAACAAAATATGTACAAAATGGAAAAAAAAAATTCATAACATTTAATGACGGTTGAAAACAACAAAAGAAAACATAATGAGAATAAGAGTTAAAAAGACAAAAATATAAATTCATCAAATTAACAATTGAACAATTCGCTCCAGCAAGAAGTGTTTTATCTTTGTTTTAAAAGAGGAAGTATTTGTTATTTGTTATAGATCTCTTGGAAGGTTATTATATTTTTTGGGACCTATAAATGAAATCCGTTTTTGACCAAAGACCGAATGCGCGCGGGATCTCGAAAGATGATTAATTTGCCTTGTATTGTGAATCCGAGGTGACGCACACGATCCATAGCTAGGTTATGTAACCGTTGCGGGTTATGTAGAATATTATGAACTATTTGGTTTGCTCTTCACATAACCCAAGAATTGGTAAAATTTTGTTAGCGAAATCAGTGTACAATTGAGCTGTAGGATATAAGAATGGTAATTTATAAATAATCTTAAGGCATCGATTCTGCAAGATTTGGAGTTTTCTTAATTTTTACTTACTAACTCTACCCCATGAAACAATTAAATAGTTCAAATGAGAATGGATATGAGCAAAGTAAATACAGAGCACAGCTTTTCGAGGGAGAAAATTACTAACTCGTCTTAAAATTCCACACATAGAGGAAACTTTACTTGCAACCTTATTTATGTGATAGTTCCACGATAAGGTAGAATCTAAATGCAGTCAACTTTCTCAATTATGTCAGCATTCATAGCTAAAATGGGGACTTGTGGAAGAACTTTCATTGGTGATCGAAAAATCATATACTTGGCCTTTTGCAAGTTCAATGAGAGGAGATTAACTGAGAAATATTCTTGTAGCAATCGTAAATCCCGTTTCGTATTTGATATTATTACATGCAAGTTAACATGCTGGTAAAATAGAGCCGTATCGTCAGCAAATAACCTTGGTGTTCCAGCAAGCCTTATATTACTTAAATCATTGATATAGATAAGAAAAAGTAAAGGACCAATGTTACTTCCCTGTGGAAGTCCAGTATTAATTTGTCTTTTCGAGCTGGTTTCTCCGTCGTATGAGACAAATTGATTTCTGTTGCTTAAATAGCAACGGATAATGCTATTAGCAATGCCCCTCATACCATATTGTTCTAACTTTCTGACTAAAATATCATGGTTAAGAGTGTCAAATGCCTGTTTCAGATCAAGAAACAAGGCACCCACTACTTTTTTTGAATCGGTTTCTTCTAATAATTGGTCCACAAGCTCTACTTAGTAGTATTCTAGTGGTACTACTTCCATTACGAAAACCATACTGCAAACTATATAGTGTGTTATGTCTGTCTAATAAATTTATCAGGCGTTCGATTAGAAGCTTCTCGAGTATTTTGTTGAAAACTGACAAGGTTGATAAGGGTCTATAGTTATCAGTTTAGCTTCGATCTCCTGACTTAAATATAGGTACCACTTTAGCAGTTTTGAAATAATCCGGATACGAACCTGTTTGAATCATCAAATTAAAAGACTCAGATAGAATTCGTCAAAGACAATTAGCATTATTTTTAATTATTTTAGCTGGAATATTATCGGGACCTGTACTTTTGTTAAGTTTCAGATCATTTATCACTAGTGTAACTTCATTTACAGATGCTGGTTGTAGAAAAATTGAGTCAGCAATAGAATTTATATTACGTAATGGATTATCCCCTGTAACATTTATTTTGGCAGCTAATTTTAAACCAACTGTTGAAAAATGCTCATTGAACGCTTCACAAATAGATATAGAGTCAGTAGTAGCAATGCCACCAATGGTCAATGAGAATTTAGATTTATTAGTAGATTTACCCAGTATTGCATTTATATTCTTCCACAGTTTGGAATGTGGCGTGTTGTTAAGAAGGTTGTCAACATAACTTTTTTTGGCTTGTTTTTTAACTGCATCTAATTTTTTTGAGACATGTTTGAATAGTTTTGAACCAAATGTTCTTCGACGCGTATGGGAGAATTGAAAATAGCCATCACGCCGAGTATTTTTCACGTCTGTCGTTCGTAAATTTAGGTTTTCATAGCACCTCCTTTAGCAAGTAAATCCACCTTTTCATTATTCGGAACCAAACAATGACGTGGGACCCACCCGAAGAATGTTCAAATGAAGCACTAAGATGCCGTAATTTTGACATAAGATACAACCGTGAAGTTTATTTGACTGAACTTCAACAGATATTGAACCAAAAGCGCTCTTGATATCAAAGAACGCAAGAGCCATTTGCTCAATTTAAACGAAAGTCAACTGAATATATATGGAGAAGAAAGCAAGACAATCGTTCGTTTTCTTGAACTCACATAAACAAAAATTCATTTCTGAGATTTATATTATCTCAAATTACATTTATTCATTTGAACCCATTTGACCAAATGGAAAAAGATATCGTTTTCTCCAACAGTTTCGGATTACATCGCACCACTATAGTACGAATGGACAAATTTCGCGACAAAAATCGTTAACTCGAAAACCATTACCTTTAGACCGATTGAAACGTTTCTTCAGAAGATTTAATTTAAAAAATATGATCTATCTTTTGGTTTGAGTGGTCCTTTTATGTTCATAATAAAAACTTCAACTTTTTATTCATATGATTTAGAGGATTTTTTGCTTCTACAGAACTGTAGATATTTTAATTTTATGTAACTTTGCTGAAGAAATTTTACTTCTGTCTCATCTACGTATCGTTTTATAACAGTTTTTCTGACTTCCCTTAGTTTTTTTAGCTGTTACTTTTTTTTATTTCAATTTGAATTTGAAAACTTTGCAAAGATTACATTTAGGGCATAAAATGACGCACATTTTTAAGATACAAGATAGTTGCAAACCAAAAGATAGATCTTATTTTTTAAATTAAATCTTCTGAAGAAACGTTTCAATCTGTCTAAAGTTAATGGTATTCGAGTTATCGATTTTTGTCGTAGAATTTGTCCATTCGTACCATAGTGCGCACCTCCAATCCTCCGGAAAAAAAAACATTGAGCTCAGAAACTTCACTCTTAGCGACGCCTTGGATGCTCTTAAGCAAGTAAAACCTAGGGGCAAGACAGCTTTCTTGTGAGTAACTTTTTTCTTCAAAGTTACTCAGGATTCATCAAATTTACACACTCCATGATTTTCTTCTCCACCATGAGACGGCCTTAGTCACCTCCGCTAGATGTTCCTTGAACCTGGTTGCCAAGGTTCTCTTTGTTTGATCTACATATATTTTGCTGCAGTGTTTACACTTGATCTTGTACACCCATGTGCTTTGCCTAATATATCTACTGAATCTTTGCTGGAGCCGATGTCGATTGATTGTGCCTACTAGAGAAAACTAAGTCCAATCCAAATTCCCTTAGTCGGGGTTTCAGCTTTTGCGTAATGTCTTTATCGAAGGGGATGGACACACGTTTCACGGGGTTCAGGTGAATCGGAGAGGGTTGTTTGCAATTTCCTTTTTGTTGATGACAGCCTGCATTGTCATAAATCTTTGGCTTTTCCGGATGACTCTTTGGGTATTTGTGAATTTTTTGAAGATTTCAAATTCTAAAGACGATGATTCCAACGGTTCTCTCACTACTAGAAGGTCGAGGAATGCAAGTTTCCCATCCTTTTCTACTTCATGAGTGAACTTAAGGTCTTTGTAGAGATTGTTGATTTCTTGAAGAATTTAGGGGAGATCCTCTTGTTTAACTTCGGCGAAGATGTCGTCGACGTATCTCCACCAACGAGTTGGTAGTAATCCTTTCTCTTTTAGGCGCTCTAATCGTAAGCCGTTTAGGGCTAGGACTAAAGTTAATGCTTAAGTCTCAACCGTTTGGCAAAAAAATGGAGCATCACTTAATCTTCTTAGACTCAATGCTATAATTAAATTTTTGTTCTGGACGCCAACCAGAGCATTCTGTTTAACTATTCTCTCCGACTATTCATTTCCCTTTTCCTTTGATATCTGAAGGCTACGTGGGTTCCCCGTGTCTTCTTAAGGTAGATACCAAATCCTCCCTATCTCCAATGGTTGCATGGACGTGGCCAGGTGAGCGATCGAGGAGTGTATTTGTGGAGGTTATTGCGTGAAAAAACGTATCAGTAACTGGTCTCGTATCATGGTGACATGCAATATCTTCAACGAATTCTATGGTCTATGGTGGTTCGAGTTCCCTTCCCCTTTCTGGAAAGGGGGGCTCTCTTACAAATGAAACACAAATTTCAACCAAACATGTGAATTATCCAGGCAACTAAAACGCAAAATGTGTCTTTCTCATGTAAGAAGCATGTTCTGATAGAAGTTTGAACCCCTTCTAAGTCAAGAAATGGGGATGCTTGAGCTACTCTCAATGCTAAATACATTATGCACAAGAAGTTAATCTAAGGTTATGCAAGAGAAAATTATGTTCAAACTGACAGGGTACAGTGTAGTTTGAAGATAAAAAAAAAATTCTGTGAAATGGTTCCATGCAGAAAGAAAAACCACGGTAGAAACTACCCATCCGAGGGTTAAATTAAAAACATACACCTACGTTTTTTTTGCAGAAAATAATTTCGTTTAGTTCTACTATGATAAAACATTGGCATGTAAACATTGCAGTAAAAAATCCTATGACCTGTCAAAATGTATGGTAGTTTTCACGAAAAAGCAGTAGTTTAAAATGCTTTCAAAAACTTACCCACAGTTTTCGCGAAAACCAATCCTATTTAGGAAAAACTTTATACTGACAAAAACGGGGTCACCACTTGAGCTTGGAAGAGTGCATGTTAACGCAAACTCTTTTATCAAATCCGTGTACTCTTTACGGCTCTGGTGTAGTCCGATAAGTGTTGGATATGCATACTGCCAGATTAAATTTCCTTTACCAAAATTGTCCAGATCCCAATAGGTCTAACGAAACAGTAGTCTGTCATCCTTCGTAGTTTTCTCGTTGCACTTTTCAAAGCATCCACAATTGGCCAGAATAACCGTATGCGACAGGCGCCGTTTTATAGTTGAGCCTTCTCGTTTTGTTTTATTTTTTGTTTATTTTTGAATTTCCTTTGTGGCCGCATCTCATAAACAATATCCACACTTGTCCGCATCACAGCTTTGAGTAGCGGCTCTGCAATCCATTGGATCCCAGTTTGTTGCTGTCTCTTCGACGAATTTTCTTCCCCCCGAGTTCAATTCCTACGCCGTAGCCGCTGAGTACCGATTGGGACACTGGCACTGGCACTGGTGCAGACGGACATCGCTAACCAGTGACATTTTCCAAATCGAAAACGTGGAACTCCTCTTCCGATTCCTTGTGACTGGATTGCCCGTACTGCTTGAAATATTCCATTTCCGGTCCGCCTCTACAGACACTGAAAAACCACATCAAACAAATACAAGCGTCGCTCGGGAAATGTCAAAACAATCATCAACAACAACAATCACTCACTTCACAGTGTGACAAATAATTTCAATATAATTTTCTTCACTTATATAATTCAAGTGGCTAATTGTTCAGATAGACAGGGTTTTTTTTTAAATAGACTTGTCTCATGCATGATCATGATCAGAGAATAGATTTAACACAAAAATAAAAAGTTATTACATTCGAGTCAAAATCAGAATCAAATTTAAATCAAATAAACTTCCACAATACAGTGACCAAAGCAAATGACAAGATCGTTGCATCGTTGATTGACAACAAGCTTAAGTTAAAATATGTACCAAACAAAACTCAAAGTTCCTTAAACCGTACACATTTCATCATCCGGCAATCCCAAAAGCATCATTTTATTTCACAGTGCCCACATCGGCGCAGGATTTATATTTTCAAGACAGTACTTGACCGTTACGTGTGCAAATTTATTATGTTTACGCTTGGTTTCGAACTGCACCGAGACCGCCGTGCCACCAGCTTCACCGATACCTACCCATAAAGGCCACGCGAGGTACGACGGAAGGGCGGAAAAATTCACCGCTCTCATCACCATCCACCGCGCTTCGATCAGCCGCCTTGTCCCTGCACTGCTCACAACCGTATCATTTTGTTGCCGTTTTGGAAATTGCAATTTATTAATATTTAAAACCAATTTATCATTGAAGAAATTTCTTAATTTTTATCTTGATGTCATAATTAATGTATCGTTTCGGATAATAAAATATTTCCCTTTGAGGGCTTGAACTTAACTGCGGTTTTTTTTTTTAAAGACTCGCTCGCGTCCTTCTTAAATCCGTATGTATCGACCAATTTCCCGGGGATATTGGGGAGAAATTTTTCAACATCTTCGATCGGATCTGACATTTCGGAACTGATTTAATTAAAAACGGATTTTTCTGAATTAAACCCGACGCCGCATTCGGCGGTGTGGCCCAAGGGAAAAAAGACAACACTGGGAGCCTCCCACCAGAAAGCGTGGAATAAAAGGAACGATCGAACATATGTTGGCTGGTTACCTGCCAGTGGGAAAGCCCTGAAAGTGGGCTAAACGCAAGTTACGTTTTCGATTTTTCAAAATCTTATCTCGGCGAGGTTTGTTTGCAAAGGAGGATAGTCGTGAGATCTGCATCTAGGTAGGGACGGAGTTGGAAGGCTTTCGCTTTCCCTACCCTCCTGCTTTTTCTCCGACCAGGCAGGACAATAATTGTGGTGCAATAAATTGTTGCAAGTATGACGAGATGCAACGAGATTTAAGTGCAATTGGTATTGTTGCTTTGAAGTCGTAATTGCAGGGTTAATATATGGGGCAATTATAGGTTTAAGATTTTTTTTGTGAAATTGGGGCAATGATATGCGATCGTTGCGTTCCACTGCGAAACATTGCCTCCGACCACAGATCGACATACGCGCTTGCCTAATGCTGTTTCAACCGTCTCGTCCCAGCGTATGAGTCATACAGGTTCGTTCAGAGCACGAGAACAAATAATCTGTCAACGGTCATCATCTAAATTGTGACTGACAAGTGGCTCTCGAGAAAACTCCACGGGCTGATGACTCTATGATCGAAGCTCATGGGCGCATGCAAAGAACATGGCTCACTAGATCTTATGCTTGACCGAAGTGGGAGTTCCCGTTGATCACCCCTCGCGTACAAATGAGTGAAGTGGAGTTTCGCCTAGGGGCTCACAAGTTGGCGCATAAGTAACCCAATTACGGCGGTACAACCATCTTTGGATTCATATGCACTCGCCGTGGATGTCTTTCTCTTAATGCTCTGCGCAGGATGATGTAAAGCTCTCCAACCCGGTTCTAATTTTGCTCCAGTTTCATGTTTTTTCCGTCAGCTCATTTCTACAGCTTTGTATTGGAGATAAATTAGCCTCCGGTTAGAATAACGTACCTTTATTGTTGTTTAATATGTTTTTCATTAAATAAAGTTTTATTATTACATGGGGCTGTTGCCTGTTGGAAGACTGTGGCGCAGGGCACCTAACAACCCTCAAGTGAGTAATTATGATTCGCTCTGCTTTTCCATTCCGGTGGGTCGCCGCACCATGCTGTCATATTAACATCTACATCAGATCATTGTGGCCCAGCCATAGAGTTGCAGCAGCGTTTACGGGAATTGAAAAACTCCCGTGTTTTCTATTTTGACAACTTGTTTCAACGATTTGCCTTCAATTGCTCCAACAATTCAACCGGCTCGGCTGCTGCTAACATGCAACATGTTTGTTGCTGGTGGCGCTGTCAAAAATTTATTTGAATATGAAAATTATTGGGGGGGAACTAGTCCCGAGTCGCGTAATTCAGCCGCTGGGGGCGAGAGACCCTGCGCAGAATTGTGGCAATCGCAGCCACAATGCCATTTGCTAGCGTTTATTTATTGTTATCTTCGGAATCAAATTAAGATAAAATTGCCCATAAAGTACCACACGACGGCGGCACCGGTTGCTGCAGCCAGGTGGTTCGGTTGTCGCTCATGTTGTTCACAAACTGGTGTATGAACATGGAAACATGAGCCAACGAGCGATAATATTTGTCGGCAAAGTACATTTGAGACAGTATCGGAGCACTGATTTCTATTGGAAGAACGAATAGTAAATTTTCATGATAAAATACTACTTGCAAGCTTACGAAAACGATGTGATCTGATTGATTCTAATTAAACACAAATCAATGAAAAGAGTAAATAAAATATTGATCTGAAGCAGTTCTTCGTCGATTGGACACGACCTTCTCTTAGACCTGTGCGTCGCCGCGCAACGCCGCCACCACCGGCCATTTCTTACGTTACCACCGTCGCCGTTAAAAGTCAATCGGCACGCCGCCGGGAAATTTTAATTCTTTTAGGACTTTTTAGGCTACAATTTTTTGAGGAATTCGAAGAAAATCGAAGCAACCCGTGCTTCAAAAGTGACGTGTTTTGCTTTTGCTGGATCGTTTTCGCGAAATCCAGCATTCAATTTAATGTGTGATATGGAATCGTGAATAACGTGAAATTATATTATCATCGCAGTGCTGTAGTAAACAATCATGTGTTTGGCAGCGAATCTTGGCCTAACTGAGTGATTGCCGCAATTCGTTTTTCGGCTTGTGCTCTGGCGGGTTTTCTTCCGTTTCTTATGTGTTTGGTGCTCCGCTCCGCAACCGGGGAAAACGACTATCAGCTTTGTTTTTTGCCTTAGTTTGGATATTTATCTTGAACTTGCTGTACGTCGGATGCATTTCTAAAGCATTTGTGGAAAAATATGTTTGTGATGTGTGAGCCTGTGCTTGTAATTGGAGAGTAGGTGGAAGTAGGATTTTCCGATATTACAAAACAATTATTATCGGAGTAATTCAAGTTCGAACTTTAACTGGAACTGTATCTACAGCAATGCCAAGTCGGTAATGGAACTGGTCCGTGACGGAACTGGTTTACGATAAAAAGTTTGCCGAACATCGATGTTTGTAGGATACCGGGTATTCGAAGTACATCATCCCCATTTATCCAACCAACCCACCACCATATTTCTTTCAATAAACTATTTATCAATCACTTATCAATGTGAATCAGGGCTGCAAAATGGTGAGTAGACAACTGGGATGGAGCGTGCGTCCCCGCAACATAGCACTGGTCCTCACAAGTTCCTACCTCATGCTTCCACGGGTCAAGAGATGACAAAGACCGCCAGCTAAGGGTTGCGTACTTAGCTGGTAGTGCAGCCTGGGCACTGTTGTCCTTCTGACTTCAGCTAGATTGAGGAGGTGCGTTCCGAGCGTCTGTC
This sequence comes from Aedes koreicus, assembly GCA_024533555.2. NCBI lineage: Eukaryota > Metazoa > Arthropoda > Insecta > Diptera > Culicidae > Aedes > Aedes koreicus. Next base: position 26,380 of record JAHHFK020002020.1, on the reverse strand, counting down.
CACCAAGGAGGTGCAGCTCATACAGCGTCTGTCCTGGCATCCAACGGCTGAGTAAGAAACGCTGTATCGCGTCATCTATACCTTATGAAGCAGTCCCACCTACGCGATGTAGGAAGGTAGCATGCTGAAATCTTCCCCTACCACATAAAATGGAAGTTTTCTTTATAGGTGTATAATTTCAGTTCATCTATGGAATTATGTTGTTTAATAATTTTAAATTTTTTGATTCCTTCGTGGCAATGATAATGCAAGAGCGTCTACAATTGCAGCTGGACATCAGTTTACAGACATGCAGACAGTACAAATATAATTGTTACTATCATTTTATATTATAACATCCCTTCACAATATTTTTAAAGCTATTTTCAAGTTCGCATCTATGCATCGTCTTAAGTTTTAGCCCACCTAACCCAGTATATGTATTTGAAAGATAGGATGGTTTTTAATGTTTTGTTTAGAAAGGATCATACGACAAATTCTACTAAATAAAATTTCCAAAAAAGTTTAATAATTCAAAAACTAAAATTGTTGATGATCTCTCATTTTCTATTGCACAGATATAAAGAATTATTTATGGGCACAGTAGAAAGCAAGAGTTATCGGAGAATTCAAGTTTCATTTTTCTTTTCTCTCTCTGATTTTTTTTTTGTAGATTTATTAAGCTTCCGTTTTTGGGCAGTAATCATAATCATATGAAATTTATTCCGGCTAATTGTTTGCTAAAATTTTCTTTGCTATTCTGCTTGGTGATCAACTTTCTTTCATTATATCACTTTGGAAATTTTTGCCATTTCAGAGTTTCAATCATCTAACATCACAGCAGAAGAGACAAATAGTTGCATTTAATTTTTATGTGTATACTATTACAACATCGTATTATTTTCATCATATCATCATTATATATATAAGTATAATCATATTAAAAATATTTTCTAAAAGATTAATAATAATAATTAAATTTCATTTGCTCCAAGGTTACAAGAAATAGATTCCAGATAGTACAGATATTTTATTTCATTGTATCTAAAGGTGTTTTTCTATGAATTTAAATCATTGAATTTTATCAAAATTAATAAATGCTCTTCAATTCTGCTGATTATGTATATCCATATGTCATGAATACATACATATTTTTTGAATTCATGTATAATTAAATGGTTTATGTTTTATTTAATTGCAATAAGACCTTCACATTCCAGAGTTATATTCATCTGCCACTGATTGAGCTGTAAAGATGCACCAAGCTGCATATGATTATCATATGCCTATTATTACTATTTTAACTATTTCATCATATTATTTTATTTATAACCATATTTAAATTACAGGATGACGAATTCCAACCATGGCATATTTTAATTAAATATAATAGTATATTTCATTGCTCTATTACATACTGCATATATTGCATATTATGACATATTATGTACATTTTATATAATAAATACTGGGTTGGGAGGGAGCATCAGGGTATCATTCAAGCTGAAACTGGACGATGGTTTGATTGACTGCCTGAGTCTAGGAGGGAACGAGCATTATCATTTTCTTTATCCTACCGATTCGATTGTGATGCTGCGAATTCTACTCCAACAGTTTCAGTGAGAGTGACGTGCCCTTCTTAACAAGCCATCCCGTAGAAAGCTTAATAAGTATTGCGAATTGGGTTATTCGAATTGTTGGATCGTATCGTTGGAAGGAGATTCTTAATTTCCCGTGGATTTCGCGTGAGTGTCTCTGCTTACGGATCCACCCCTCCGTTTTTGGCCCTTCATACAGCGATATTGTGAATTCAGATCGGTGGCTCAATTTGATCTTGCTATTAAGTGGAGCTGCATCCAAGCCAAGGGCATGAAGGGATGGTGGCTACCATACATACAACCACCCCCCCTCCCCCTCCCCCCCTCCCCCTCCCCTCACAACACCAAATCCCCCCCCCCCTTCCCCTATTCCCCCCCCCCACCCCCCACCCCACCCACGAAAACTATTATAAACATTTATAGACATAACCACCCAACTTAATCCTTCTTCTTGTATATTCTTTTTTTATATACCCACATCTCACCCCCCCCAAAAACCCCAAACACAAAAACAGACCACACCACTTACCCACATACTTCCTTCATTTTTCTTTTTCCTCCCTCCATAAATTATCTTCTCCTCCTACCAACAACACTACTTTTTACTATATCTCAAATTATAAGCTGGCATCTTATTTTACCTTATAACATTTTCATTATCCCATTTGTATATTTCCAATACAAAACCCATTTTATAAAATCAGAAACTATCGAGGGATATGGATGTAATGTCGGTCTATAAGCGCCAAACTGGGTCTATTCATGGATGCAACTTCGTCCCATTCGATATATTTGTTATTAAATGTTGTCTTCATAAGTTTTTTTTTCTGATTTCCATATGCAATGCATTTCTAGCTGTATTCGCTCTACTCAACAAACAAAATTATAAATCAAACTATACTTAAACTGCTAAGAGTCACTTAAATGATTTTCACATATGATTTAGCGACCATTTGAAAATCAAAACATTATAATTCACTCTACACAGATTTTGTTCCTTTAGTTTGTGTTAAGGTGAGCCATATGGAAAACTTTCAACCGAAACTCAGACATTTTTATTGTAAATTTTACCAATAACAACATTTTTATTACGCTTTCTATATAACAGGCCATAGTTGGGAACGTGGAAAAAAATATGTTCCTTACATTGGGTCTATGGTTTTCTTGTTAAATCATTCTTATTTTACCTATGTGACCTGTTAGTTTATAACCTGTGACTATTTTCTGTACATCTTGGCTGTATTATTCGGTTTATAGGTTCAATTTTTGCAAATTAAGATCATTCGAAGATCGTGTAGATAATCTGTTCAGCTTAACCAGTGGAGTCATGATGTCTAAAAAGTTGAGGAAATCGAAAATTACGCGGAAGTGAACAACTATTAATTGATCAATATTATCTCAATCGCTTTAAAATCAATCGGTCATCCTGATAGGAACATAATTTTGTTGATTATCAGCGAATTAATTACATTTTTGGTACATAGGCCGAATGAAGGAGCTAGGCTGACATTACATCCCGTTACCCTTTGTTAGAAAATTCTATGATTTGCTCATCACGAATCTTTTGGCGGTGCTAGACTGCATTTAAATGTTGGTATGATGAAAGGGCAACGGCTGTGCTGGCAGTGGTGATTGTGTTGATATGATCAACTAGTTGGAAACCATTTTTTTTATCGCGTTAAAGATTATTGAAAGTTTGTTTGAGAATTCAAAGTCAATTATTAATGATATTTTTGAACATTGACTTGACAGTTCCAACTGATTGAAGATACAATCTCAAAAATCTATTGAGAAATTATAAAGTTATTAGCATTCAAAGTGTTTCAAATATTCATGATGGTCGCTATTTTTCAAATTTTCATTTGACCTCTACCCTAGCCGATGGCCGTAGTCTAGGTCAAAATAGCGTGGGTGTTGTTAGACCGGCATTAGAAAGTAAGTAGGTATGTGAGAAAATTCTATTGTACACGTTTTAGAAAGCGTTTGGTGGCTCTGAAAAGGGCCGTGTGATGATGTGGACACGGTCGTATTTGCTTCGATGGTTGAGGATCTGTTAGAAATATGAATTTTATTTACATGTACATACAAGGTTTCTTTAAAGAATATGTAACTGTATAAAAATCATTATGTTAATTGGTCATCAATTTAAATGATAATTTTTGAGCAGGAATTCAATAAACCCTTTAAAGTCGACTTTAAACTCATGCTATTATTTAAAATAGCTTAAAGATTTATTCGCTCCGATTGCTGCTCTGATACTTGGCAGCCATATTCTGCGACATTTCACTCGCTCTTTTAAACACTTTCTCAAAAATATTTGATTCCTATTACAAGGTAGGAACTCTATCCAACGAACAAAACCAACAGAAACACTTTCAAGCACTGATTGAAATTTGAAGAGAACATTACCAAAATTGAACAACTTGTTATAATAAAATTATGTCTGTAATAGGGAAATCATAACATACCAGCAACCAGCAGGCTGCGATTACAAAATGTAAACAAACTGTAAATGACGCATAGTTAAGACGCATAAACCGAAACATGATTTTAATAAATATTTGGTATTTATCGAACAGAAATCGTGCAAAATTCAGGATTAGCCAGGATTTATGAGTTCGGTAGGTGTCATGCGGATACAATGAGCAAACTCTTATAATAATTCAGTATAACACTCTTTCAAAATCAGAATAGTAGCCCTGAAAAGATCTTTTTGTGTGAAATACATCATATAATAGTTATTGACATTCTGTCGAAATTTGGGAACCATGGTGCTAAATACAAATGGTTCTACCCCAAAAAATGCCGTTCTGCCTGTATAGACATAGTGATTGCGGATTTCTAACACTCAACGTTGCGTCATATCTACATCATTTATATATATATATATATATATATATATATATATATATATATATATATATATATATATATATATATATATATATATATATATATATATATATATATATATATATAAGTATATATATATCGATGTCATCTTAAAACATATCAATATCATCATCAAATACATTTATATCATCTACATATATATCTATATAATCTAAAAATATATCAATATCATCACCATATACATCTATATCATCTATATATTTATCTATATTATCTACATATATTTCTATATCATCTACTTATATATCTATACATATATGTATATGCCATATCGTGATATGGCTGCCAACTTCCCCTCGATGCATGTTGTATATTTAACACTCCTCCTCAACGTGTATCGGCTATCCTACGCTGAAGATAAACCCAGAGTTTCACAATGCTGCAGCAACTTTGATTTTCCAAGTGGTTTTGTGAATAAGTCCGCTGCATTCCGCTCCGATGTGCAATACTGCAGTTTCACATCTCCACGGTCGCACACATCTTTAACGAAGAACTGGCGTGTCTCTATGTGCTTCGATCTCCTCGATGTGCGACCCGCATTCACAAACGAAATACATCCCTGATTATCTTCATTGATGATGGTAGCACTGTCTTGTCCTTCGCCGAAATCGTGTAGTAGCTGTCGAAGCCACACTGCTTCCTGGCATGCTTCACTGAGTGCAATGTATTCAGCTTCCATCGATGACAACGAAACGCATGTTTGCTTGCGACTGCACCAAGAAATTGCACCACTTCCATACAGAAAAAAAACATAGCCACTCGTAGACTTACGTGTTGTTGAATCACCCGCCCAGTCAGCATCGGCAAAACCCAGCAAGCGGTGATTTCCGTCAAACGTCAACTTCATATCATTCGTTGCGTGTAGGTACTTCAGAACTCTTTTGGCTGCTGACCAGTCCGCTTGCGTTGGAGAATCTTACTCTCTGTCCGAGGATCGACATACTTGCGGCGATATCCGGCCGGCTGTTCACAGAAACGTAGAGGAGGGCACCCACCAAACTTCGGTAATCATTGTCTTCATCAAGAGGTTTACTGGTTCCCGAGCTCTTCACATATCCTGGATCCATCGGAGTTTTCACTGGCTTTGAGTCCAAAAGACCATACTTTCCGGCAAGATTCTCGATGTAACCCTTTAGACTAATTGAATACTTCCATTTTCAGCATTTATTTCCATACCAAGGAAGCTCCGAAGATCACCCAGCTCGGTTATTTCAAAGTGCTTCTTCAACTCACTGTGGACGCCTTCAATATGCTTTCCAACTTCACAGGCGACGAGAATATCATCGACGTAAATCAAGATATAAATCCGTTTTCCGTCAACAGCTTTGCTGTATAGACATGGGTCTGCTCTTCCTTGCTGGAATCCTGCTTGCACTAATACATCGTGAATTCGTTTGTTCCAGCAGCGCGCTGACTGCTTTAAACCATACACGCTCTTCCGCAAACGACATAAAAGTTTCTCCTTTCCAGCAGTTACGAAACCAGGTGGCTGGCGCATATGAATCTCCTCTTCCAAGTTTCCATAAGGATATGCCGTTTTTACATCCAGATGCTTGAGCGACATGCCACGATGGGTTGCCACGGCAAGAAGCGTACGAAGTGTTGCATGTTTTACAACGGGCGCGAAGATCTCATCGTAGTCCAAACCTTGACGCTGGCTGAACCCTTGCGCCACTAATCTCGCCTTGTATTTAACCACTTCTCCAGAGGCATTCCGTTTAAGCTTAAAACCCATCTGCAGCCAACAATTTTCTTGTTCGCTGGCGGCTCGACTAACTCCCAGGTTTGGTTTGAATTATGCGAACTGATTTCATTTTTCCATTGCTTCCATCCATATGTTCTTGTCCGGTCTGGTCACTGCATCCTCAAAATTTACTGGTTCCGCTTCATCCGACTTTGCCAGTTTCGTTTCATAGCCTAAACGGTTCGGCGGTACCCCTTTGTTGTTTCGAGCTGATCGTCGTGGGAATCCGATGAAAAACTCCTCCTGGCTTGAGGTACCGTCGTACGATGATTCCATATCCTCCACGACGTCGTTCTCCGCAAGGTCCAACATAGATTGATCCTCTAACGAAACATTCAGCTCCAGATTCTTCTTCATTCCATCCAAATCTACTTCCAGTCCAGTGGGTTCTGTCGAGGGCACTGCCACTGAATCACGAATCGACTCGTTAGCAATGTCGGTGTCGCAAAACTTAGCATCTCGACTGACATGGATTGTATCCTTGCTTTGGTCCAGGAATCGAAATCCTTTTCGATGCTCGTCGTACCCTACAAAAGTCATTCGTACAGCCTTAACATCACACTTTTGCCGCCTCTCTTTGGGTACGTATACGAGGGCTTCGCAACCAAATACATGTAAATGCTTGTAATTTGGCAACTTACCCGTCCATAACTCGTACGGCGTTCTAGAGATGGAGGCCGAAGGAAGACGGTTCTGCAAAAAATTCGCCGTCATTACTGCCTCTCCCCAGTACCTCTTGTCCATTCCAGCTTCAGCAAGCAGGCATCGCATCATTTCCGTCAAACTCCGGTTCTTCCTCTCAGCGACACCGTTCTGCTGAGGACTGTATGGTACCGTCTGCTGAAGAATAATTCCGTTGTCCTTCAAAAAACGCTGTAGTGACTGCCCCGAGTATTCTCCGCCATTATCCGCTCGAATGATCTTGGGCTTCTTTCCAAACTGATTATGCACGAGATTAACAAACTCCTTAATCCTCTCTTCCGCTTCACTTTTCTGCTTCAACAAGTACACTGTAGTGAAACGAGAGAAATCGTCAATCATGGTCATTATAAATCGATTCCCTCGTGGGGTGGGCACTTCCAGCGGCCCACATAGGTCCGTGTGCACCAGATCTAAGACAGCCTTTGTTTTTGTTTCGGATGCTGGGAACGGCTCTCTGCTCATTTTTCCTTCGCAGCATACCTTGCAAACCGAACGGATTCCACAGTCAACAAGATTCAGATTCGTTCCTAATTCCTCTCGTACGATGCGTTCGATAGCTCCAGGTTCGCGATGACCAAACTTGCGGTGCCACATGTGTTGGCAGTTGTCTTGATGTTGAACCGTTGCTGACAACGCCTTTCCGTATTCCTTCAGTTGGTACAAGCTAGCTTTACGATCACCAACAGCGATAACTACACCATTCTTCGGTACTTTGCAGCCAACCTTGTCAAAAATCACCACACAACCTTCATCCGTCATCCTACTGACCGAAAGCAGATTTCCCTTCAGAGATGGCACAAGAAGAACTCCTTTCACCAGAACCTTCCGAGGATTTCCTTCTCCATCGACGGTAGTTAATCGTGCATCGCCAGATCCACTCGAAGCAACTTTGCTTCCATCCGCCAGTGTGATTGATGCACCAAAATTCGACACATTTTCCTTGAAGAACAAAACATCGCTCGCCATATGCGACGTGGCTCCCGAATCCAGATACCATCGTAGCACCACCGCATTTAATAACTTCACCACTGGTAAAACAAAACTCTTCTTTATCTTCATCTTCTTTCACTAACTTCGCTTTCTGGTTCTTTTCTTTCTGACTTTTTTCTTTCCACTCCTTTCCCTTGCGATCTTCCGCAAGCTTCCAGCAATCTTTAATAAAATGCCCCTCCAACTTGCAGTAATGGCACGTCTTCTTCGTATTCTCGCTTCCCAGTAAATTTTCCGCCATCCACTTTCAAAGCTTTGTTTTGGTTTGACCCTTGTTCGTTCCGCCTCCTCCACTCATCCAAGAGCTTTTTTTTTTTTTTTCTTTTTTTTTTTTTTTTCACCTTCTTTTTTTACCCTTATTTTTCCTTCCCATCATTCTTTTCCACCTTCCGATCTGTCTTCCACTTTTGTAAACAATCCGTGTCAGAATGCCACCTATGTTCTCGATAGGATTTAGATTCGGACTACGAGCTGGCAAGTTCAGAATCTCGATGCCTCGATCCGAAAATCATTGCAAAGATCTCTTGCTGGCAGGAATTGCTGCATTATCCAGATGAAACACGAATCATGATGGCAGCTCTATGGAGTGTTTTCAAAATACTTATGAACATTCAAACATTGCAATAAAACTAAAGACAATTCGCAAATTGTTTAACATGCAAAAATATCAATTAAACTAACAAATTAATCAGATTGCTGATTTCGGTAACATGGTCATACTTTAGCCTTAATACCATCCAACCAGTTCTGCACAGTAGCGCTCAATCGATCGCAGTTGGAGACAGATTGGTGCGTTCCTATCGTTATCTACAAAATCAACGTTATTTTCAGAAAACCATGCTACAATTGATCTGGCAAAATCGGCAGAGGCCAAATCCGACTAAAACAGAGTAGGAATCACATGTTTTCGATATAGTGAATCTTCTGCAATTTTAACATTTATTTTTCCTTTTGAGTAGAAAATGGCAGATTGCTAGCCACATATGCGAATTTCTCGCCAAACGAGCACCTTCTCATCGATTTTTTCCGTCGCAACGGTCGCGTCTGCAATCGAGACACGCTCCCCAATCGATTTGGTATAGAATTGCGGTGCCGGCAGTCCATCTAAATACACTGGGAGGGATTGTCCAAAATACGGTTGTACATCCCTCATTTTGGAACGACACTTCTGCTCCAGAGATTGCTTTGGTTCGTTAGAGAACTTATACTAATATCGATACGTTGTTCTACAAAAGGATGGAGCGCCAATTGCACCCAACGACTGCTGATGGAAAACATGAAGTTTTGGGCGAAGGATTTGTGGTCGCCTAGCAGTCCGGACCTTAACCCGTTGGATTATTCAATTTGGAAGTATATTGAAGCTCAAGTCTGCAAACATCTGGGAAGTCGTCGGAGGACTACGTTAGAAAGGCGTATTCTAGCTTCCAGCGTCATCTTGAGGATGTCATTGATAAAAATGAACAAAGATGAATAAAAATGATAAATTATTCTAATGCCCTTTATTTTTCATTCGCGAATCAAGCCCTCAGGTGATACCCCATCCATTAGCAACATAATCATCATAATCATTCCTCAACAAAGCTGTAACCATGAAGATGTTTATTTAAGGGAGCCATCGATTCATCACGCACGACCATGGGCAAACGCTACCATGCAGTTTGCAGTTCAAAACGCAAAATGCCCATTAGCAGCTAATCAGAAATGCACTTGGGATGCAGGACATGCTTTAATTTGTCAAAAATAAAATCCCCCTACTCCTTTGATGCCATCTGCTCGAGAAGGAGAAAAAGATGATCCGTCCATACGGTCTGACCTAATTCACACACATGCCATGTGCGGTTCGATGATATGAGCCTCCGAGCGTGAGCACGCGTTGAAAGAAAGCGATTAGAGGACCGATTGCTCTGATCTGCATCGCACGAAATTTCTGCTCCGAGCAAATGGAAACTCATTCAGCAGCCACAACTTCCACAGCAACGTGGCGGGAAAAGAAGGTGAAATGTTTTAATTATTACTGCACGCGGTTGTTCTCTCACGTGGTCATCGGCTGTGGTGGTGGATACAGCAGGTATACGCTACTGCGAGGTTCCCACGGATCCTGCACCCTGACTGAGTTCGAAACACAACCCATATCGTGGGACATGATTCGCTACTTTGATGTATCGGACCCGATTTCCGAGTCGGTATCGAGAAATGGGTTTGTTTTCATTCCGCTTGCATTCTGTTAATCTTCAGGCGTGACTCTGTTAACTAGCTGCCGTTGAGATTGAACCGAACCGGGGATGGTTCATTGACTTAAACATAGTGTTTCGACAGATTGAGGAAACCGATGCAATTTGCAGATTTACTTTTACTGCAAATTTGCTTACTATAAATAAATCGAATTCCAATAGTTCAATCAAACAGTAAGTTGGGCTTAACCATCAGATCATGATCTCATAATTTATTGCTACATGCACCTTAATCACGCGCCGCCGATTAAGATAATTGATTAATCAACAAACGACGCTCGCGTGTTTGGTGACACAGGGTCCAGTTTACGAGGGTGACAATCACCGTTATGTTCCTGCCGCCAAACAGTCGAACAGTCGTAGGAAATTAATAGATGTCATGACTGAAAGTATTCGATATGTGCTATTGCTGCACCCTCCCTAGGGTATTTGGTGGATTTCTTTCGCCTTATCAGAGTTTAGTCTAGTCGGTTTGAATGGTTCAACGTACATTTAATTCCATCTCAGGTTTATAATATACCTCCTCTCAGTTGAAATTCGATTGAAACAATAATAAATTCTCCCATGGGAAAATAGGTGGTTATAAAATACGATTCAATGTAAATCTGATATCATGAACCATTTCAGGTTTTTCAAACGGCAGTCATTTGACCAAATAAATAAGAGCAGATCAATATAATTAAGATCGTGACCTGTCATCGAGCGATATTGTAATCAAACCCGAAACGGAGAAATGATGCGGAGGACAGGAAAACGGAATTGCGACTAATATCGTGCTCAGTGGACAGTGGAGGAATTGTTTGGTATTCAACTGTTAGCCAGAGGCAGGTACGTCATTTGTGAGGAACTGGCACTCGAATTTGGCTGATCCGTATAAAATATTTAGCCATTATGATGTATCCAAAAAAAATTCAAAAATAAATTTCAGCAATTTGAAAGATTGTTTACATATACTTAAGAAAGTTTGAAAATTCCCGCATTTTTTAAATTACTAACTCCAAGAAGAGCTACCACTTTTATAGTACCGGTAGGTATGCAACAACTACGATTTTTAAAAATAATTCGTAATTCAGCAGTTGCCGCAATAATTTTGATCAAATTATTGTCTGGATCCTAACCCGCTGGGTATGAATATAAAATTGTATAATTAAAAGGTGGAACGGTAAAAAATGGACGATTCATAAAGGGTGTATTCGATAAAAATGACAAACACACATATTTACTCACCAAAATTAAACCGGTTATCGCATTTTCTTGAAATTTTCAGGAAATAAAAAACTACTTTTTTTTATGAAATCATTTATTTGTACAGGCTCAATCGAATCAACTTTACAGAGCCAAGTTTTCCTGTTTATATACATCAGTTATCTTCGAACTAGGGTTAAGGGGGAAGAACCGATTACTCGCGGCCGTCTCGAGGTTAAAAGGAATTACGAATTTATGGATGGGAAAATTGCAGTGGGAATTTTGAACAAAGCATAAGGAACAATGGTTATGAAAAACTACTTATTAGTTATGATTCACACAATTTGATTAGTTCAATTTCATCTCCCATCCTGAATGCCCGCACCTTCCTTTTCAATCCACCCATCAAATTTTGTACAACCGATTTTCGTAGTGTTTTTTTTTTTTTTTTTAACCCAACTCGAGCTCTGTTTTAATAGTTTAGGGATAAGTGCGAAGTTCGGTCTTGATAATTCCCCAGAATTTTTCATTTGGGTGATGTTCCGGGGAATTTGGTGAGTTCATATCATTTGGCACAATATTGACTCCGTTGGTTCGGTACCACTCCAACACGTTTCGAGCGCAGTGGCAGGATGCTAGATCAGACCAAAACAGAGTTGATCCATTGTGCTTCCTTATGAATGGCAAGAGATGCTTCTAAAGCTCTCGACCGTGTAAATCGCACCGTTGATTGTTCCAGATGTGATTAAGGGGCGCTTATCTTGCCACATCCGCAAATCGCTTGCCAGATCAGGAACTTCTTTGCAAATTTCGATAATTTCTTCCTTCGAACATCTTCCGGAGCATCAAGCTTAGACTTGGGAATGAAATATTGATGCCCAGGAAGTTGACGGAAGTCAGCTTGACGTAAGTTTCGTCATCCATTACGATGCAACACGATTTGATGAGCAACTTCGTGTAAAGTTTCCGGGCGCGGGTTTTTGCAGTGATGTTTTGCTTTTCATTCCGGTTTGGGTTTTTTTGCACCTTGTAAACCAGCACGCTTCATAGTTTTCTGCACAAAACCGACTGACACTTTCGACTTTTAAGCGACATCTTTGAACATGTTTGAACGATTCTTGAACTGTTGCACCACTTTCCTGGCCATTTTACTGTGCATTGGACGACTTTTACGACCACTCTTTTTATTCTTTCGGGCAGTCAGATGCAATGACGTCTATATAATGCCCAGTAGCCACAACAATATTAGTGAAATGAGCTAAATTCACTCATGACACTAATACCACCGCAGTCCTTGCGCACGCTACACAAGAGCTCGGAAAGTGCTACGTCATACTATTTTTTTTATTCGTTCGCTTCGTGATTGTTTATTGTGTGCGCTATATTACTTAATTTTTCAACCGATTCCAGCCTATCGATGATGGAAAATTGACTCTATATCGCTACTAGATTGTCAAGTTCCAGCGTTTGAAAGTTAGTGTGGCAAAAAATCTATTACCTGAGGTAAATTCACTATAAATGGCTCATGTTATCGGGAGGAAATGCTTTTGTTCAATAAATGGCATTTGTATCATGATTATTTCCACAATTCAGCATTTATAATAAACGTATAATGAACCATTTTTTTTATCTGAACCTATGCACGCCCAAAGAAAGTTAAATAGTGTTACGTAATCACTGGTTGGCTCAGCAATGTTTACATTATTTTGGCTTCCAATACAAGCAAGCAGTGCGTTGCCCCAGACCTTATATAGACGTCATTGACTCAGACGCTCCTTGAAGGTTCTTATCATACGAGACACAGTTGTATTTGCAATTCTCCAGCTTTTCAGCGCTCCATCGGTGGGACGCCTCTGGAATTTGATTGTAAGTGCACAACGTGTTTTTACGGACAATTTCTTGTTTCGACGACATGACTGGAACTACTGTATGCCAAACTATGAAACTTGACAGATGTAAGCAATACACTATCAATAAGATTTGCTCAAATTTTAAAATTTTTGACTCATACGGTTCAAAAGTTACAAAAGATTTTCACGCCTGAAGTCCTATTCGAAGTGATAAGGACTTGATCACGTATGTCCTTAAAAACATGAACGCGTCTCCATTTTGTAGATTTGAGCCTACGGAATGATGATTCTTTTTATTTTCATTTTCCATTCAGTTTTCAAAATGATGTCTAAACAAGAGGAACAAAAGTTTTGCTCACGCATCAGCAAATCTAAATTATTTTCATCAATGTGGATTTCAGGCAGCTCCTAAGTCAAGAGTTTTACACAGCTACCGAAAAAAGAATGGTTCAAAATTAGTTTAAGCTGGAAGTAAGCAGCCGATTTGCACCTGTCAACTGAAGAGCGGGAATTTCGTGACAACTGGCACTATCAACCTCGATAATTATTTATCGCAATGTTTTAAAAAAAACCCTTACTGCCTTTTGTTTAAGGAACAAACCCAAGCAACACATCTCTGTCATAATTGGTTGCAGCATCTGGATTGTGGCTTAATTGAAGCACATTGCAGTTACTTTGACTAATTTGCAACAAGTTTAGTGTTCTGAACTGTTCTTGACAGACCACGCTTCATGTCACTGCCGAAAAAAGGCTCGGAACCAAATTCCTACAAATACACTGAGCCTGTACCCAATTGAAAAATAATGGGCAATCGTTAAGCGAAACCTCATTGAAAATAAGAAAACAGTTGAAATGAGAAACCGCTCAAAGCAAATTGTCGATCAGTATCAAATAAGGAGTATATAACAGTGGTACATAATCTAATGGAAGGTGTGAAACGGCAGACCCAATAGTTCGTGATTTGGGAAACCGGAAGACTGATCAAATTTCTCCTGTATTTTGAAGTAATTGAACTTCAAAATAAAATAAATTTTGATCATTTATACATTTATATTTTTATCATTTATACATAATGTACTTTATTTAATTTTATTTTTTTGCTACTGTATAAATTATTAATTAGAAACGTATATTATTACCAATTTTAATACAACAGATTCGTGGGCAAGATTCTATCAATTTTCTGTGCAGAATTTGCCAATCATTGACAGATATATTTTTAAATTCTATGCTTGATTCAATCCTGAAAAAAATGGCCAAAATCTAGTGGAACAAATGCTTGGAGTTGCAAAACAATCTGAACATAATTGAATGAAAATTTCACATTAGATTTACTCAATCTGGGACGCGATGTTAAGCATGAGGTCAAAACTCTTAGACAATCCCATTAAATCTAATCCAAATCCAATCCAAATCCAATCCAAATCCAATCCAAATCCAATCCAAATCCAATCCAAATCCAATCCAAATCCAATCCAAATCCAATCCAAATCCAATCCAAATCCAATCCAAATCCAATCCAAATCCAATCCAAATCCAATCCAAATCCAATCCAAATCCAATCCAAATCCAATCCAAATCCAATCCAAATCCAATCCAAATCCAATCCAAATCCAATCCAAATCCAATCCAAATCCAATCCAAATCCAATCCAAATCCAATCCAAATCCAATCCAAATCCAATCCAAATCCAATCCAAATCCAATCCAAATCCAATCCAAATCCAATCCAAATCCAATCCAAATCCAATCCAAATCCAATCCAAATCCAATCCAAATCCAATCCAAATCCAATCCAAATCCAATCCAAATCCAATCCAAATCCAATCCAAATCCAATCCAAATCCAATCCAAATCCAATCCAAATCCAATCCAAATCCAATCCAAATCCAATCCAAATCCAATCCAAATCCAATCCAAATCCAATCCAAATCCAATCCAAATCCAATCCAAATCCAATCCAAATCCAATCCAAATCCAATCCAAATCCAATCCAAATCCAATCCAAATCCAATCCAAATCCAATCCAAATCCAATCCAAATCCAATCCAAATCCAATCCAAATCCAATCCAAATCCAATCCAAATCCAATCCAAATCCAATCCAAATCCAATCCAAATCCAATCCAATCAATCCAAATCCAATCCAAATCCAATCCAAATCCAAATCAATCCAAATCCAATCCAAATCCAATCCAAATCCAATCCAAATCCAATCAAATCCAATCCAAATCCAATCCAAATCCAATCCAAATCCAATCCAATCCATCCAATCCAAATCCAATCCAAATCCAATCCAAATCCAATCCAAATCCAATCCAAATCCAATCCAAATCCAATCCAAATCCAATCCAAATCCAATCCAAATCCAATCCAAATCCAATCCAAATCCAATCCAAATCCAATCCAAATCCAATCCAAATCCAATCCAAATCCAATCCAAATCCAATCCAAATCCAATCCAAATCCAATCCAAATCCAATCCAAATCCAATCCAAATCCAATCCAAATCCAATCCAATCCAATCCAAATCCAATCCAAATCCAATCCAAATCCAATCCAAATCCAATCCAAATCCAATCCAAATCCAATCCAAATCCAATCCAAATCCAATCCAAATCCAATCCAAATCCAATCCAAATCCAATCAAATCCAATCAAATCCAATCCAAATCCAATCCAAATCCAATCCAAATCCAATCCAAATCCAATCCAAATCCAATCCAAATCCAATCCAATCCATCCAATCCAAATCCAATCCAAATCCAATCCAAATCCAATCCAAATCCAATCCAAATCCAATCCAAATCCAATCCAAATCCAATCCAAATCCAATCCAAATCCAATCCAAATCCAATCCAAATCCAATCCAAATCCAATCCAAATCCAATCCAAATCCAATCCAATCCAATCCAATCCAAATCCAATCCAAATCCAATCCAAATCCAATCCAAATCCAATCCAAATCCAATCCAAATCAATCCAAATCCAATCCAAATCCAATCCAAATCCAATCCAAATCCAATCCAAATCCAATCCAAATCCAATCCAAATCCAATCCAAATCCAATCCAAATCCAATCCAAATCCAATCCAAATCCAATCCAAATCCAATCCAAATCCAATCCAAATCCAATCCAAATCCAATCCAAATCCAATCCAAATCCAATCAAATCCAATCCAAATCCAATCCAAATCCAATCCAAATCCAATCCAAATCCAATCCAAATCCAATCCAAATCCAATCCAAATCCAATCCAAATCCAATCCAAATCCAATCCAATCCAAATCCAATCCAAATCCAATCCAAATCCAATCCAAATCCAATCCAAATCCAATCCAAATCCAATCCAAATCCAATCCAAATCCAATCCAAATCCAATCCAAATCCAATCCAAATCCAATCCAAATCCAATCCAAATCCAATCCAAATCCAATCCAAATCCAATCCAAATCCAATCCAAATCCAATCCAAATCCAATCCAAATCCAATCCAACCAAATCCAATCCAAATCCAATCTAAATCCAATCTAAATCCAATCCAAATCCAATCCAAATCCAATCCAAATTCAATCCAAATTTAATCCAAATCCAATCTAATTCTTTGTGATGTCTTAACCTGTGCTTCCAACATTAAAAATGTTCACATGCAGAATCCATGAAAAAAAAAATGTGAAATGAAGTCAGTAGGTCAAGGTTGGAAATGTCAAAAATGTGTCACTCTTCAGTTATTCTAAATGTACGTTATGTTTGAATGTGATTTGTATTAGCTGCAACTGGTTTCACATAAAAGTGAACATGAGCTTTAACCTTTAAACCATTTCCTAAACGTTCTCATTTTGGCTTCAGTTTAATTTCCTCAAAGTGAAGTGAAAGTTTATCATTCGTCAACAATGTTTATTCTCAGTTTGCAGTCTTTTCCGACTGATGAATTTCAGTTTTTCAACCAACTCAACTTTTTTTTTCAAAAGACGCCATTTGTGATAAACCCTAACCATGTGAGCAAAATTGGAATTCGAGTTATGTTGACAAACATTCCAATTGATGAATGTTAATTTAATAGCACTCAATTTGTCCCATATCATGCTGCTCAGGGAATGATGCTCTAAAATTCTCACTCCCACTCATAATCAGCCACACTGCGCTTGGTTTATGCTAATGCATCACACATAAAACCACCACATGATCATCTCATTTGATCAAAATACCCTTTTCCCCCACAATTGTGGAATGATTTATGACGTGATATATTCTGCCGTTACATAAAAGCTCACCTACAGGGTTTAAATATCGTTATCAGCTCCATTAGGCTGTGATGTGATTTGAAGACGGGTTTGTTGGTTGAAACAACTCATTTGTCGATCTGGGCACCTTACAGCGCAGCACAACCCAGGATAATATTTTTGTAAAACTTGTTTCGGTCGATAGAAAACCAAAAAAACCGGTGCTACTCCAAAAACAGCAGGCGTGAAATGCGAATAAAACACCGATAAATGGAAGGAAGAATCAGAATGCGAGTGTGAAGCGTTTGAGAACTCGAGAGTTCCGTTCCTCTCGGACAAGCCTCCATGAATGGAGATGCTCCTAATTTATTCTCGCCGTTTGCGTCGTAAATTCATTTATAGTATCAATTAAGGCAAAATAAAATATTATTTAATTTCAAATTTACACTCATTACTTATTCGTTGTCGATAAATTAATGATTTTTACGAGCGTGTTTGATTGGCTCACTTCTCTTCGTAGTTCGATGGTTAGGAATCGAGATTTCTGAAATAACTTTCGATCGTACTTAAGCTCTTTTGCGTAAGGGATGAGCAAATTTAATTGTATATTCTGATTATCAACTAATGTTTTACAGTGAGCCAAGTGAATTAAACAAGCGATAATGAGTGTAGCGTTACCTTAACCTTTAAATCCATGCTTTGGCATCTCCAATTCACACGATGAGCAGACGCATGATGAGTTATTGGCGTTTGATCGGCAATGTTCCATTCCAAAAACAAAACTACACGGCTCATGGTTGGTCCATACGATACGTCCCTCGATCGTGGTGACAGGTTTCGGCCGCTTCGGTGATCAACAGCTACACATAGTTATGCAAATGAGCGAATTGTTCAAAAATGGCAAGGAAGTTTGTGTTCGGTATGTGTATCCGTTCAACCAGCATCAGTCTCGCAGCCCGTTGGTTGTCACGTTGGCTTGTTTGTTGGAAATAATTTATGTCTCTCAGGGACAGCAGACAACCCGGGACTGATTGAGCCACTTGTCAAGCGATGCGATAAATTTGTACAAACACGTGTTTTATAACTCGCACCACCTTTCGGACACCAGTTAGCTGAGCGGAGGCTCTTGTATTCATTAAAATGGTAATCGTAACAACCTGACCCAATCCGGTCACAAACTGTGGTGCATCTCAGAGCGATAGAGGGCGGGTGGGTTGGTTGTCACTTCTTAATTTATGTCATCATTATAAAGAGTTGATTTTTGGAGGGAACATGACATTTGGATGGGACAGGTTTACGAACAAACAATCGATTAAGTGATCATAGACCTTAATAACGCAAACACCCACCACATTCAAAACTATGCACTTGTTCTAATACAAAAACCTCCCGAATAAAATGGTGCTGGCTTGACATCTCACTTAATATCCCACACAAAAATGTACAGCCTTCATGCTTCGGAACAAATTGCAGGGAATTCGCAGCTTTATGGAGAATTCTAAGCAGACTGACTGCAGACCTTGACACTGGTGGCTTTGTCCCGGTCACTTCGACTGCACCGTCGATCGGCGGAAATGTATGGAGCGATCATAAAAGGTAGGCGCGGTTCAACTCAATTAAATTCCTAGACACCTTGACTAAGAACTCGTCCGTTGATCGTGCAAATCGTACACAATACTCATTCACGTACTACCATCATCGAATACCGCAGAGAGCGTTAAAAATATTTATGGCTACGTTGCTAAACGGCGTCCACCGCTGGTGGCAAACATAAATTAATACAAGTGCTCGTTTGGCGCAATGCAACACGGTGAGTAACAGTATAAATAAACTATAAAATTCAATTTTCAATTAAAATAAATAGTTATGTTCTGGTGGATGGGTCAACCTGTTGAGGATGGCAAAAAGACATCTCGAATGAACGAAGAGATTCCGCTTTAAGGCGATACCTGCATGTAATTAAGCGAAGAAAATTAATGTCAGTGACTCGTCCCATCGTATAATGGAAATTAACACCAGGAACGACAAATTGCAAAATAATGCGAGTTAATAATAGCGGGCGTTAACGCATCAATTTATGTTCTCTTCAAGTTTGTTAAAGGGACAATAAGATATTTTTGATAAAAATATGAACTATTTACTGACTTCAATGTTTAACTGCCGAAGTAACAATTCAAATAATGTAAACATGTTCCTCATTTTATGTTTACAATTTCAAGATGCATTCTTCTTCTAACTGCCTTTGACATTCTTTTCAACGAGCTTTCACCTGTTTTCTACTAAGTATTCTAGAAGCACCTACACATTAATATTCTTGAAATTGAATATTGTTTGGCAAGTACAATGACACTCTATGCCTCGGGAAGCCGAAAAAATTTCCAACCCGAAAGATTCACTCAACCGTCGGCTGGTAAACTTGGTAAACCATGCACTCTTAAAAATAATAAAAAATACATGAGCTGTTATTGATAAGAGAATCAATTTTCATGTCAAGTAAGGAGTGTATCGAAAATAAGCTATCCACAAACTTTCTTTCAAATTATGTTGAAAACCGATATTTTTTTCTTACAAAAAATTGATCCTTTATTGTACGAGGTTAAACTTGAACATAATGAAGACCGGATGAAATTTAAGTTATTCCTTCACGAATTTTCGAACTTTGGATCGAATGCTCTTCATCAAGTTCCGGCCACGTGCTGCATCGCATTTTTTGGACGCTTGAGCCCAAATTTTTTTGAACTCCTGCATGTTCCCAGCTGCCTTACCAGTCTTCTTGAAGACCCTCTTCACGATTGCCCAGTAACGTTCGATGGGTCGAAGCTGAGGGCAATTTGGTGGATTGATATTTTTCTCAACGAAATCTATACCCTTTTTCCGCAAGCCAATTGAGAGTGGTTTTGGCATAGTGAGCCGACGCTAAATCCGGCCAAAACAGTGGAGGTGTACTATGCTTCTTATATAAAGGCAACAATCTCTTCTGGAGACACTCAGATCGATAGATTTCCGCATTTATAGTTCCGGTAGTGTAAAAAATGGTTGACTTCAAACCACAGGAACATATTGCTTGCCATACCAGTACCTTTCGACCGAATTTCTCCACTTGAATCAACCTGTCCGCATCGCTCGCATCCTCCCCAACGACGGCAGTAAAGTATTGTGGACCTGGAAGGGTTTTTGAGTCCTCCTTTACATAAGTCTCATCGTCCATCAAAACGCATGCATCCGGACGCTGCAAAAGACGCGAATACAATTTCCGGTTCCTTGTTGCTGCTCGCTTCTTCTGTTCTGCACTTTGTTTCGAGATTTTCTGCTTCTTGTAGGTCTTCAGGTGGTTTCGCCTCTTGATACGCTGGATCATTCCGACACTCGTTCCTGCTTTTTTGGCCAAATCACGTATTGGCATTGATTTGTTCTTCATGATTAGAGATACCACTTTCTGCTCCAGTTTTGGGTTGGTAGAACCGGGTTTTCTGCCTCTTCCTGGTAGCTCATCCAAAGAATAGTGTTCCCCAAACTTATTAATGATGGTTTTAACACTCGCATGATGAATTCCAAAGCGCTTCGCCAATTTTCGCGTAGTAATACCCTTCTCACTTAGCCATGTTTCCAGAACCTTAATTACGAAAATTACCTTAATACACGACATTTTGAAAACGCAGAATTTGAACCGCACAAACAAGTAAACAAAAGAAAGCTGACAGTCAAACGCACAGCATGCAGTGTTCAGAGCATAAAAAACCATCACAAATACATGCGTACAACGCAAATGTATGTGGATAGCTTATATTCGATACACTCCTTATGTTTACAATCTCAAGATACATTCTTCTTCTAACTGGCTTTGACGTTCTTTTCAACGAGCTTTCGTCTGTTTTCTACTAAGTATTCTAAGCACCTACACAGTAATTAATATTCGTGAAATTGAATATTTTTTGGAAAGTACAATGATACTCTATGCCTCGGGAAGTCGAGAATTTTCTAACCCAAAAGATTCACTTAACTGTCGGCTCCAACTTGGTGAACCATGTACTCTTAAAAATAATAAAAATTACATGAGCTGTTATTGATAAAAGAATCAGATTTCGTGTCAAGTAAATCAATAAATGGCTGAGATGTGCAAATAACTGTTAATCCTAAAGTATTGTTTGCCACATAAAAGTAAACACAATACAGTGCAAAAAAGTGAATTTTGATGCAATATCACATTAAGAGCTGAAAAACTGGTCACGCGTATTTAATGTTGTGGTTTAAAACACTCAAAATTAAAGCCCGCTTCAAAGAAAATTTAGACGCATTCAAGTGATCATACTTCAAGAATCAAACAACATACACGGTCGATCAAAACGTCAAACAAAAGGAAATTTATTTATTTAGTTTTTCAAACGATAAATAACAAATTATTACATTTCACCATTTCGAACGAACTGTCGCACTTTACTTGTGATCGATGCCATCATGATCTGCACAGGCGCTGGTGACACTGTACCGGCGAACTTATTCCACTTTAAACACATTTGTTGTACATTGGTCACTTCTTTACCGCATCCTCGAAGTTTTCGCTTGACAATTGCCCTATATTTTTCGATCGGTCTGAACTCAGGGCAATTCGGAGGATTAATCTCTTTGGCGACGAAATTAACGTTGTTTGCAGCGTAACATTCTAGTACCTCCCTAGAGTAGTGGCAGCTGTCTAGATCCGGTCAAAACATAACGTTGGTCTTGTGTTGCCGAATGAAGGGTAAAATCCGCTTTTTTAGACACTCTTTAATGTAAACCTTCGACGTCATTGTGTGAGATGTGATGAAAACGATGGTTTTAAGACCACAACTGCAGATTCCTTGCCAAATCATTAGTTTCCGAGTAAACTTATCAGCAAAAAAAAATTTTACCTTTAAAGGACATCCCCACGACCAGTTATCAGGTAACATTTTCGTCCGGGGATTTGTTTATAATTCATTTTGACATATGTTTCGTCACCCATTCAAATACAGCCATCAAATTTCGTCAAAACTCGTTCGTATAGTAATC
This sequence comes from Aedes koreicus, assembly GCA_024533555.2. Lineage (NCBI taxonomy): Eukaryota > Metazoa > Arthropoda > Insecta > Diptera > Culicidae > Aedes > Aedes koreicus. The sequence continues at coordinate 3,941 of JAHHFK020002020.1, read as the reverse complement.
GTGCTCGCTTTTTGGCCACTAAGTTTTGTTTCACGGAGCGATTCGGATGTAAACTGGCACAAATATCCTTCTCTTGAAAGGATGTTACGCACGGTGGAAAAGTTGGAATCGTCTTTCTTTGCCAAATCACGTAACACCTGGGTTGCCTTTAACGTACCCCAACACCTTTCTCCTCAGCTCTTTGTCCCTAGTGCCACTTTTATGATAGATGCGCTGTGCTCTATCCACACTCAGAGTGCCCTTGTAATGTTTGATTACAAGACACACCGTTGACTTTGGGAATTTTAACAGTTTTGCTATTTTTGAGGCAGACCACGAAGGATTCTCTAGATGTTTGTGCACAGTTAATTTTCTTTTCTCAAGATCCACGATCCGTAATTTCGAGATACGTCGATTAATCGAGAAAAACATCAACACATGCCTGTCAAACGTTTTTTGTTCCAACCACCAGGGACGCGGTGGTGTATTAAACAGTGCGTCCAGATTTACTTTGAATCGAGCTTTACACGACCGTGAACTCATATATAAATACACGACTCATTTGTATTCCTTCTACTGTCAGTCTAGAAGTTTTTAAAATCACACAGTCATGCATTGGCCGGCATTGACAAAGCACGCCGTAGTATACACTCTTAAAAATAATGAAAATTAAATGAGCGGTAATTAATAAATGATTTGAATTGCACTTCATGTGAATAAATAAATCGCTGAATTTTCAGTGCACATACACACTTAGCTATAATGAATTTTACACGAGACGTTATTCATGTTTGTAAACAGTTGGGGAGCTGACAACGCACGGCATTGACAACGCACGCTGTAGAATATCTCTTTTTCCTTCCGATGATTGTTTCAAAAGTGACGGAAGTTTTATTCTGTCACAACTTAAAAAACATTTAAAAGTTTAAAAATGCATTTTGTTCATCGAGTTTATTATAATATACATAATTACAACGTCAACATGGAGTGACAATAGAGGACATATTTGGTGGACTATATTTTTCAAAGAAGCTTCTTTAAAAGGATGCTAGAATAATAGTGTTCTTGGGTTTACAATTCTGATTATAGAATTTGGATCAAACTATCAATTATGCACAACAATAGCAGCTGATCTCTCATTGTATACCTAATAGATTTGTAAACTGTAGATTAGTTTAAAATTTTTTTTTAAATAAGTGTTGTGACTGAAATTTACGTCATGGCATTTAACATTAAGTGTTCTGTTTTGGGTTCACGTAAATTTGAAACAAGACGTACATTTAAGACTTACTAGTCACTTCATTTGGGCCTGATTTTACATGCAATTTTCTTAGAGTGTGTCTTTTCCTCCGATGATAATTACAGTCACAGGATTTCTTATTTTATAATTTCTTAAAAACATATATAGTTTAAAAATGCATATTTTTATCGATCTTTTAAAACAATATAATTACGTCTGCCTCCAAGTTGACGATAGGAGAATTCTTCGGTGGACTGTTGTTAATTTTAAAGGAGCTTCAACAAATGGATGTTTGAAGAATACTGTTCTTTAGTTCGAACTCTGAACATCAAATTTGAATCAAATAATCAATCAGGCAGCAAGATGGCAATTGCTCTCTCTAGTAGTAATTCTAGATGCGTTTATGAAAATAATTAAAATCTATGAAAAGAGGCACTGTGACTGAAATTTGCGTCAGAACATGTAAAAATTGGATTATGTAAATTTTAAAAGTGTTGTAAATTCATGTCTCATTTGCCGCTTCTTTTGGGTGCATCTAATATAACCTAGAAATGGTTCTAAGTGTGTGCTCTTACCGATTGAGCTATCTGAGGCCTACCTCAAGTTATGCTATAAAGATGTACGGAAAGCTTTAGTACAGGGTGCGGCAGAAAATAATGCGATTTTTTTCTATTTCTTTCAAATCCCATTTTCAACTAATTTAAGCAATAATATCAACTTTTTCGAGTGCAGTTATCTTTATAAAGTCCTTTTAAACAAATTTATTCAATGTGTCCTCCATTTTTATTAATAACATCCTCGAGCCGACGTTGGAAGCCAGAGCATGCCTTTCGGACGTAGTCCTCCGACATTGACTGCCATGTGCGTGTTATGGTTGACTTCAGGGTTTTCACACTAGGGTGTGATGTTTTGAAGGCTCGTGCTTCAACATATGCCCAAATTGAAGAATCCAACGGATTAAGATCTGGACTGCTAGGGGGCCACAAATCCTTCGGCCAAAACTTCATGTTATCGTTCAACCATTGTTGGGCTCGATTGGATGTGTGACACGGCGCTCCATCCTACTGTAGGACAACGTTTTGGTCCTCGGAGAAGTCGGCCTTCACCCAGGGATGCACTTGGTCCTTTAAAATACCGATATACACTTCGGTATTGATTTTAACTCCAGCATCAATGAAAACAGGCGGCATTTTCAAACCGTTGGACGCCACCAAGCGTTTGGTTTGAAATTTGAATTTCACTTTTTCCGGAACGTTCTCCATTTTCTGCGATGAAATGAACCGGTCCGTGCGGCTGTTGGCCACAGCATCGATGCTGAAAAGCTTTTCGCCGGAGAACAGGATTATCATTTTTTCCTTCTTCAACAAGGAAGGCAATCTCTTAGAACGAGTCACTCGTAGTTCCTTGACCCGGTCCGTAATCAAGTGGCGTTTCACTCTGGCTCCGGAAAGTGCATGCAGGTCTTCTTTGATGATTCTCCGCATGGATTTCTCCGAAATATTGGCTTCCTTTGCAAGTTTTCTTATGGAACGCACCGGGTTGCGAGCAATTTTTGATCACGTTCAGCGTGCGTGCAAAGCGCGGAAGTCCGCTTCACGGCTTCCGCTGCTTAGGACCATCCAGCTCGGACTTTTTTGTGCGGTAAACTGTTGCCAAATGGTACCCTACCACCTTGGCAATCTCTTTCGGCTTCTTCTTGGCGAGCAACAAACTGGTGATCACTTCTTTCGCGAACATTTCGACGAATTTGCAATAAAACAAATAGAATGTTTGGATGCAGCACTTTAAAGTAAACATAAACAGATACGCTTTCGACAGAAAATAGTCACTAGCTACACGAATTAACCCAATACTCAAGTTTGAACATTTTCGCATTATTTTCTGCCGCACCCTGTAAACCTTAACATCTGCGAATCTGGCGGACATAGTTTGTTAACTAACGCTGTACACTCTTTGAAAATTTTATATGAAGGCTTAAGGCTTAAGGTGTGGCCCAGTTAGAATTGCAAATGCAAAAATTCCATCTCAATTCCACTCACCCACCAACAAAATCTCATTTCCGAACACTTCTCCCGTACCGACCAAGTTCTCCCACAGTGAAAGCAACATCAGTAACAACGCCACTCTCCCGACAATGTCCGACCGCGGCGGCCGGCACTCTAATCTCGGTGTGAAGAAATTAAAACCTTGCGCTTAAAATATGATGCCCCACGAGAGCTACCCGGTTGGTCCCGGGCAGCATATCAAAAACTCAATCCGCCGCAAAACACCAAAACATGAAAGCCAAATCATCGATGATATTCCGCGCGAGCAAAGCAAAGCGATCGAAGAGGTCCAGGCGGAGGAGCAACTCCCCAACAAACAGCGGCAGGCCTCGCAAGGGAGCTTAATACCAATTATGCAAAACTGATATAGGTCCTCTCGTCGTCGAGTCGTCGGTAGGTATGTCCAATGGTCATGATTAACGGTCAAGCTTCACGGAAAAAGGGTACGGTTGAGTTTTTTTTGTTTTGTTTTGTTTTGGTTTTTTTTTCGATCGAACCCCTTCGGCATAGGAAAAGTGCACCATTTCGAGATTAGTCGGTGAGTGTAAATATTGATACAGTTCTCACACAGAGCGCGGTATCAATTTCAAATCGCTGGAAGCCGTTTAGGAGAGACTTATGTCGTGTTTGGTAGTGCTCCGATTTGGAAAGTAAGCAGAAAGAGAGCGTGAGAAATT